>BLBF01000020.1:52999731-53059571 GCA_015471245.1 Laticauda colubrina | reverse complement strand
CTATCTATCTATCTATCTATCTATCTATCTATCTATCTATCTATCTAATAAGTCGTATCTCAGTAATAATAGTTTATTGAAAATTAAAATATTATACTGTTAAGTAGTTTGTTACCATGAGTGATTATGATTGTAATAATTATTATATTATTGCTATAATTGCTTTGTAATTGCTCCTATGAATAGTGATATATGTATATTCCAATATTAATAATAGAACAACCAATATTAATGAGTAATCCAATTAGCCAAATAGCGAACGCCTAAGGCTTGGATTGATGATTGTAAGGGCCTTCAGCAGCTTCCCTGCACAGGCGGACACTGGCCTTGGTGCTTGCTGCTGTGCCACTGAGAATAAGGCTGTGAGGGTTAAGCCAACAATTTCAAAAGCGAATTCATTATCCTCGAGTGCAGGTAGCCAAAACGAGGGTAAAACAACTCTCAGAATCCAGCAGTTAAAGTTTTTTTGCGCGCTTCTCAGCAGCAGCTTCCCGCCTTGCAAACTAAGCCAGAGCTCAAACGAAGCCTGAGCTCTCAAACAACAGAATGGCGGAGAAGAAAGAGGAATTAATCCTAATTAACTTCCCCACTGAAGAAAACGGCGTTCGGAGGGGGGATAAAGGCGATACAACTTTTAAAATGAAATATCAAGCCGCTAGCAAGCAAACAGAATAAAGACACAACGGCAATCAAAACTGGCACAGGTAAGAAAATTTTATTTGTGGGGAGGTGGAGCAGAGCAGCTCCAAAAGCCTCCCACCACCTCTTTTTTTTGGGGGGGTCGCGAACAGCGCTTCCCTTAAACCGGATTCTCAGACTGATAAGGATTGAAGGCTAATGACAAAGGAAAAAACCAAAGGAAAACCGAATTGCAATCAAACCTGCTAATATTTCTGTTTCAGTCAAGGAAGTATCCAAAGCACTGCCTGTCTCGCACGAGGCTGAGCAAAAACTGGGGAACGCTGAGGAGTCACGTGGTGGAGGAGTGTTCCACAAATCAAGCTCAGCCTGTGAATGCGGAGACTAAGCACCTCCCACTACTGGATGCTCTGAACAGCTCATAGGAGAAATTCTAGTTCTGAAGACCTAATTCAGAGGTGCTTAGATCCATCTTCATGCAGTTTTTATCAAAATGGTTTATTTGGTGGAAATGCCACAACAAAGAAAAATGTTACCATATGTGATATATGAACAAAAAGATCAAAAGTACTAGAAACAAATTTATCAAATACTGAAAATGCTGAAAATAAAAACTGAATCAAAACCATAAATATTTTATTAAGTATGATTCAGAGAGTTCAGAGAATCATACTGATGCAGAAATACATCACAACTGATTATTTATGACAGACAGATGTCTTAAAACCAGATGCTCACATGACTGACCTGTTTTATGGCTTATGATCATAATGGGCAGGTTCCACTATGGTTGTAACTCGAATACTACAAGTACCTGGGACTGGAATTTTAGCTAAGTAATGTGATTGTGAACATCATGTAACCACATTGCTTAGTAACAGCAATCTTGGCAAAGTTCAATTTTTTTTTTTGCAGAATCATGCTAAAGAAAACTTATATGGACATCCTGGAATTTGCTATAACTCATCACTATCATGCTAAATATGCTATGATTACTGATTGTTGCTATTTTTAACTGCATTTAATAAAACCAATATTAGACAAGCAGTCCTCGACTTATGACCGGATGCTCAGAGACAGTTTGAAATTACAATCCCAGATCCTGAAAAAGCACTTATAGTCAAGATTTAAGGATTTCACGGTCAACCTCTCTGTAGTCATGTGACTGCATTTTAGGTGCTTGAGCCAATATGATGCAAAGAAGTTGAAATGAATGACTTTGGGGCAAACATATTAAAATAGCTATTTGTATTAGGAGACTGGATTTTTGAAAGACTTTTCTGAATGTATGGGAAATTTAATTATTGTGGGCCAAATATTAAAAAAATATATAAGTGCTAGAGCTATGTCATGCTTCTTTGATTTGGAAGACGGGCTTTGGAACAGAGTAAACAGAGCACTGCTTGTTACCCCTAAAGCAGCTGCATCTCTTTCTAGGACTACATATGCCAAATTATGGAGGTTCTCTTACAATGACAGTGCAGTGCCATTCTCACATGTTTTGTAGTGATTACTCTGAAGTGTTCACAATTGTAATATCCATCCAATATCCAATCTAATTTACATGTGAAAACTTTTCACTGACATAAGTAGTAGTATTTAAAAAGTAATGGAATTTTACTGAATGACCTTCCTAAATATTTAATGTCAACAATAGAAACCAAGGTAGGTCTGTCTTTAATTAGCAATCAAAAATAAATATATGGGCAAATGTACCCTTTTGAGCTTAACATTTCGCCAGTTACATCAATATATTTCAGTAATAATTTCTTTACACACAATTCCAGTTACAAACTACCAGTCTTTACTACATTCAGTGTTCTGACATTACCTGCAGAAGAACGAAATCTGATAGTGAAAAACAGCAATAGCACTAAGACTTTACAGCACTCTCTAAGCAGGTTACAGTCATCATATAGACCCCAACTATCTGGGCCCTTACTGACCTCAGAAGGATGGAAGGCTGAGTCAACCTTTCGCCCAACAATGGGCAAAGTCAGCCTGCAATACTGCATACTAACCACTGGGCTACTATAACGATAGCTCAGTATAAAAATATATATATTATTTAGAAACAAGGAACAATGCAACAGGAACTATAGTTTGAACTGTTATGCTCAAAGAGTTGACAATCTGATCAGTCTTCCTAGCATTTAAAGGGAAATTAGAAGTTGCTTTCACAGAACAAATTTTCCACACTTTCACTATTTGCTGATATGTCTGAATAAGTATTTTGATTAAAAGTGGATTAGCTGTACTAAACTTGTACTTCAAAAATCTCCATCAGTTCAATCCTCAATACTGCAGACTTTTCTCGAATTTGTGTAGGATAGATCTGTTTATTACATATTGTGAACTCTGCATAAAATGACAGGTGTAATCATTTGATTTATGCAGCTGCTTATCTCATAGCAGTGGCTCTAGAAATGAAAGAAAAATTAAAACCAAAGAAGCAATACTAGTTGCAAAAAAATAAAAAATAAACACCTCCAAACAATAAAATGAAATGTGCCTAGTGGTCTTTTAAAAAAATCAACCAAATTCTAATCATACAAGATAAGAACTAACAAATCATCTGACAGGGTTGCTTAATCTGGACAACTGCACTAGAGGAAGAAATGTTTTTGCAATATTGTGTTCCAGAAATACAGAGAAGCTATGAAGCATTTCACAACAGCCCCAGAGTTGCAGATTGCAGAATTAACAGCTATATTATTTCCTCAAATTTGACTATTCTCTTAGTTAATAGAATAAATACTGCACTATTATATCCCACTACTGTCATTTTTCGCTTGAAGAATGACGTCATTTTCATTTCATTATAGCTGGCACGTAAACTGTTCCATGCAAACTCATGGGTTGCAGTGTTCAGTTCCAATGTGTGAAAGGTGCTTTGGATTCAGTATGATCATATTCATTGTAACTGTGAGTGGTCTTGTAAAGAAAACTTTCAGACAGTAGCTCTGCAAGACCAACCCCTTTTCTGCTCAGTTTGAATATCTGCACATTTGTAAAGTGAACCAGAGTTAACAAACAGTTTATACTCAACTGGGCTCTGAAACCAAACACAATTATGATTTGTGTCAAACTTACATTTTCATGTTTCATATGTTTAAGCAGTCGCAGTTCGCGGTAGGTTCTTTTGGCGTGTATGATAGACTGAAATGGTCTGGACAATTTCTTCACTGCCACACGAAGGCCAGTTTTAGCATCAAAGGCAGAGCTATAAAATCATTTTTAAAAAAGCATTAATGGTGTAATCAGTGTTCGCATTTTATCATGAAAAGATTATTTATCTTAGTCTTTTGAGAGAATGTAACTAACTTTTGTAACTTAGAATATGAGCTGCAAAAGAAGTTGAAAATTTTTCTTGGAGTAAACATGGAAAAAGAATGATACGATATTCATTTTAATATACTACAGTAAATGAATAAATGTGGGAATAACTTTGGCTTTATAAAGAATGAAAAATCTTGCAATCATATGACTAATAACACAGAGATATGACAATGACTTCCTGTAAACTCTTTGAAAGTTTCAACTTCAAAATTCACATATTGTGACATTTCTGAAACAAAAGCTCCCTATAACCATCTCAAAGCATAATATATGCCTCACAGCAAGCCAGTTGTGGAAATAAAGATCAAACTACTCCTCAGATCTCTAGACTGAATAATTTAACTCAGAAATATCTAGACACTGTTTTTTTCAGACACTTGGAGGCGGTAAAATTTTATTGCCATGGTTTCTGATCTAATCAGATTTACAGACAACCCTAAAGAGATACTGTGTACTCATTTCCAAATATGAAAAAAATCCAGACCATATTTTTGTAATTGTTACTAAATAGCAAACAAGTGCAAAATGTACAAAGAACCACCTATTAAATCTGAAGATGAAACAGATACTGTATATCTGACTACACTAACAATGAACTGTATTTGAATAGAAAAAGCATTTGTCAGAATGTACCCGTATTATTTTAGCTTGAAATTGAATGGAAAATCTTTTTTCACTCTTCCCCAGAGTCAGCCATGCCTGCACTAAATTTGAAAATAATCACTTATGTGCTATTAACCACACTGAACTGAACATAAAAAGAGACATTCCCATAATGGATATCCAGTTATTTAAGGCTGGCAGGTGTTCTTGCAAAATGTTTGCAATGTTTCTATTGGCACAAACCACTAATTAACTTGATTCCCTATCATGCCAAACTAGCCACGTCCCAAGGAAAGATATATCATCCCTAATCATCTTCTCCTCTTCCTCTATATAAGCAGGTGGGTAGTTTTTATTCTAATTTTTTAAGAATACTTTTGAGGTCTAATATGAACCCAGATGCCTTATTCAGTTAGACAAAATTATGAATGCCTGACATTTTGCTTTATCAACTTACCATGAACACAAAACCTATCATGACTCTTCTGGGTCAATGTCAAACTGGCCATCCCTGGAATAGTTTACCAGAAGATAATTGTCTGAAAACAGAAAGGTTTCTGATTTTGCAGACATGGTGTTTCATGGTTCAGTGTCTTCTCTAGAACACCAGAAACCAGTTCCAGTTTGAAGGAATGACTTATGGAAAATTGCCAATTTTTTCTCAGATTGGTTGCACTGGCATGTTTATAAAGTTCCAGTAAGCATGCAGTCTGGAGGGCACTAAGTGACAGGGCACAGCATAGACATATGCCGTGGATGTCTTCTGTGCAATAGCCAGAAAATATACAAAAGGTATTTTTATTTATTAATTTTTTTGGCACTCATTTTGTTGCAGGGTGACTTGCAGGTATAAATATAAGACTTTGCATGTGGACTGCATTTATATGACCTGGCTACAATGACATTGGATTTAGTGCAAATGACTTCCATTTTTTTTCCCCTCTGGCCATTATTTCAGATTCCTTCAACAATCTTACATGAACAGGTACCTTGTATGCTTACTTGGATGCTAGCCTGGATTCTTCAACTGTTCTATATAGTTTATCCTTAACTAATCAAATTATACACTGAATGTAGTGGAAAAATTCTTGATGCTAAAATATTTGCAAAGCCACTGTTTTACATCAGGCAAAAGGAAATATATGCACCAGATAACTCTTACTGCTTAGCACTCTTATAATATTTGTTCAAATATAATACTAGTAAACTAAAATAATGAAGAATTTAGTCTACAATCAGGAAGTTCTCTTAACCTGTGCAATAAATACACTGTAAAATATCTTAGATGACTTAGAAGTGCTCATCACCATATGCTCCAAAATTACTAACTGCAAGAATCCTTGGGTTCTCTGTGCTATAAATAGGTGACGTCATGGATACGCCATGCAACTTTCATAGCACTAAAAAGTGTTTTTAAAATTCCAAGTATGTTCATCAGTCCACAAAGACTGAAGTTTTGAATTATGCCTCCTAGAAAAGTACTCATAGGACTCAACTCCAATAAAGGTAGTCCTTGACTTACAACAGTTTGACTGTTTGAACTTACAGCAGCACTGAAAAAAAGTGACTTATGACTGTTTTTCACACTTAAGACCATTGCAGCACCCCCATGGTCATGTGATCAAAATCCAGGCTCCTGGCAACTGATTTGTATTTATGACAGTTGCAGTGTTCAGGATCATGTCATTACCTTCTGATAAGCAGGTTCAATGGGGAAGCCAGATTAACTTAACAAATGTGTTATTTGCTTAACAACTGTAGTGAGTAACTTAACAACTGCGGTAAAATGGGTCATAAAATGGGGCAAAATTCACTTAATTTTCTCTTACTTAGCAACAGAAATTTTGGGCTCAATTGTGGTGGCAAGTCAAGGACTAACTGTATATGATGCATTTTGAATCACGGTATACTATTTCACTGTTTGATTCCTGGCACAATGTTATCTGGGAAGTTCAATGCTGAATTTCAGTAAAGTATAGCATTTTACAGAAGCCATAAGAGACCAATACAGTATGAACTAAAAGCACTGATATGTCTATTGACTAATCCTACTGCATTTGTTAAGCAATGTATTTGTCAAGAGTATTTTACTTCCTTCTGATTATTTTTAATCAGAAAAAAAGATTCACCAGCATAACTGACTTTTACTTTTCTTTTTTAGATTCTAATGTAAGAATACTCAGACATGCTGTACAAAGCAATACTAGCCCCTAGCAGCATTTGTTATTTACTTAAGCTCCACATTCATTCTTGGTAAATATAAATACTGTCTCATCTAGAATGTATCTCCCTACTCATTAAAAAAAAGTTGGAGTGGCAGAGTCGATCTATAGAATCTATAAACTATTGCAATAAAATGTTATAACTAATCAGTATAACCATTTTTAAGATGCCTACAATGTTAGCAAAATCTATGTATTTCCACAAAAGCAAAAGAGTAGGCTGCCTCTGCTTTATTTACTGTCTAACTTAACACAATGTAGGTGTTACTTGCAGGGATTTGTCACTGAATCTTTTTTCTCCATGAAGCACAACTACTTAAAATATTTTTGTTATACTAATGCACACCAGAAAATACAATGCAAAACATCCTTAGGAAAAACACAACTTCCTCTCCTAATTTACATTACTTCTTTTCAACTACCATATTTTACAATGTCTTCAATGCCCAGCCTGTACAACCCACAGCTTCTTCTATTTACAAAAGTGGCCTGAAGTATGTTAACATTTTTAAAGAAAATGCTACTTATACACTTGGAAAATTCAGTTTGGTAATGTTGAAATTCAAATCCATGAAGCCTTAGGTCAGTCCTGGTCAGACTAACATACCCACAATCTGTTGTAAGAAGAAAGACAATGGGAGAACAGAAAGAGTATATGCTGCCCAGAGCTTCTTTCATGATAGGGATGAAAGCAACAGATTTGGCTGGCTAAATCTCTCTCGGTTATGCAGGTTATGAAGTCAACTGCTTTATTGAGGCAGGCCCAACAGAAAGCAACATCACCCTAACAAGAAACAATTTTTGTCCGGAAAGATCTTGAAGTCATCGAGGCACTCATGCTTTTTCCTTAAAGCCAGGTCTCTCTGTCTTAGACAATCTGCCCGACAATTCCAGACTGAAAACTGGGGCGAAAATAATTAGGCAATTCCTCTCTTCCAAAGCCTATCATTTAGGCACCAGAAAAGCAAGATAAGTTCATGCATATTTGTTAAATTTTTATCTGGCTCGAGGCAGAGTACAAAACGCTCTCACTCTGTGGTTGTGCCCCGCACCCCCTGGGTGAACCCTGGGAGGTAAAAGAGCAATCGGAGAAAGGAAAAGTCCAAAATTGGCCAACGAACTTCCATGGGTGGGTTCGGTTTGCACTTGGGTTTCCCTGGGTCCTCGTCCAACAGGATAACCACCGACCAGATGATTTTGCTCAGAAGACAAAAAGTGGAAAGCGGACACAAGGGAAGACGAGACTGACAGGACAACGCGATTGGAGAATAAAGCATAGGAGGCCAGCATAAATCTACACGCCCGGACTTCAAAAAGGGTAGCAGAACAGCCCAAACCAGTTTCCTTCTGATAGCGCAACTTGAATAAACCTTTTTTTTTTTTTTTTTTTTTTTGGGGGGGGGGGGAGGTGAAAGCATGCCAAGACCAACCATCCCGAGAGGCTTTTTGTTTTGTTTTGTCTTGTTCCAACAAACTGCCGAGGAATAGGATCTTCCACCGGGGTGACAGGCCTCGGTGGGAATGCAGACACCTGCATGGCCGGGCGGCGCTGCAAAGATGCGCGTTCCGCCCTTTGGATGCAGCGCAGACGGCGACGTTTCCTCCTTTTCCCTGGAATGATTGCAACTCACCAGACGGAGCCGTAAGCCCCGGAACCCACCGGCGAGAGGTTCTGGTAACGCTCGGGCACCTCCCAGATCGTCTTGTTCAGCTCTTGCCGGTAGAACTTGGGCCGCTCCTGGGTCATCTCGACCCCCAAGTCCGCCCCACCCAGCGGGGCCGGGAGGGAGGAGACCCTCGAACCGGGGACCTCGGCTCCTCCCCCTGCAGCCAAAGGGAGTTTCCCGCGCGCGGAGGGAGGAGAGGTGGGAAAGTCGCCCGCGCCTCGCTGCAACTTCGGTCGCTTGGCCGCGGCGGCTCGCCCCGTACGCCTTGCACTGCTTGCAGCCCCTCCTCGGAAGGAAAGGAGAAGGACCGCTGCAGGAACAGTGGCCGGGGCGGGGGAGGACGCCGCAAGCGCTCACTTCTCCAGGCCACCCAATCCCTGACGGGAAAGGCCACCTTGGTCTGAGGAGACCCGAGCTGGTTTAAGAGTCGAGCGGGGAGCCAGGCAATGACGAAGACGCGCCAGTCTGACTTCGCCGAACCTCTTCCTAGATCCTCGACCAATCGATCGCGGAGGTATCGCGAGATCTGCAGCTCGGAATCGCGAGTCAATGCCCCAATATGGAACCTGATTCCTGCGGCCCAGACGAGCGCAGCCCGCTGGGACAGTCTCGCGAGATCTATAAAGGAGAGAAACGGAGGAAGGGGGAGTTGGGGGCAATTGTGGGAGCTGCCTTCGGGGGGGGGGGGGGGGGGGGGGTGGAGGGTTTTTTTTTTTGGTATTTTGACAGCGCGAGCCCGGTTTTATTCCTGCTTGCTTTTCCTCCCCGTTGCTATGGGAAAGGCTCGGAGCTTTAGGGCCAAGAAGCACCATAATCTTCATTGCGACATTTCTAAGGCAGCCTCTTTGATTGAGAGATTAACGTGAATTCCTGTCATGAGAAGTGTTTTCCCGCCTCGCTTTTGCTTAACCAGCTTTAAATGTCTATCCAAGTCATGGCTGTCCCAAAGGTGCTTCTTCAAGAGGCATCTGGACGTTCTGGTTTTCTCTGAAGTCGTTTCGCTTCTCGTCCAAGAAGTTTCCTCAGCTTAACCAACCTAAGCTACTGAAGCTGCTGGATTTCCCCTTATTTTCCAATTTGCTTTCCTCCACAGCAGTGTTGTCTTACTCAAGAAACCAAAAACCCGCACAACTCCTGCGTTGCCATGTATTCACCCGTATACAGAATCGAGCTTTGCTCGTTTGCAAATCTCCTCCCGTTCTTGGCAAACGGGCAACTAACAGGCAATGCACGTTCCCGTCTTCCCCCCCTCCTCCCCAGGAACAGGATCTGTAAAGGGGAATCACGCTTTATACATTATATTACTTTCAACTTACTGGTTAAATGTACACAGCCACCCACGATCTCACACAAAGTGACCGTGGGCGACCTACAACAATAAGGTACCCAAAACCCATTTAAAATGTAGAGGACATGTCACATATTTAGAAGCCGCTCTGCGGAAAGATACCGTAGTTCTTCAAGAATGCGAAAGTAACAAAAAAAAAAAAAAACCTACACCTCACGTTTAAAGTCGAGCCCCAAACACATCAGGAATGTCCCCAGCAGCCGTCTCAAAACGGCTCGCAATTCTGCAGCAGTTTCAGACGCTGCGACCTGCCACGCCACCTGCCGATGGATGAGGACCCATCAGAAACCGGTTGCCGAAAACCGCTCGGGTTGGGACCCCCAAAAGGCATTCTTGCCCTTTTGAATCTCAGGTCGGCTGTGCCGATGACTTGAAACTTCGCCCGCAAGCAGTATTGACGGCGGAGACGTCACAATTGTCTGTCTCAGCTACAGCACCTCGCTAACGCACGCCAGGCGGAGTTTTTAACCCTTGCCCCGCTCTCTGACCCCGCCAAATCCGGCGAAAACCGAAAGGGAAAAACAGCGGGCTGCGGAGAGGGAAGCGCGTGCGCTCCGCACATGGGACAGGGGGAAGCGGCCGAGGAGCCGAACGCGCGGCTTCGCCCTCCCATGCAGAGGAGGAGGAGGGGGCGGTGCCGTACGCGCTTGGAAGAGCCGGGGGGCGTGGCTTTCTTTATGAGTCCCAGCTCGGAAGGAAGTGACAGCAGCGGCGGTGAAGAAATTTGGTGGCGCGCACAACGGCGCGCGAAGATACCGGCCGTACGCACGCGCCGGCCAGCCCGCCCACGCCCGGCGCAGGCGCCCGGAACACCTTTAGAGCGCACGCGCGGGAGCTCAGCGGGGCTGCCGTCGCTGGCCGCCATGGAACGAAAAGGTGAGCGCGTTGGGCTTTTTTTTTTTTTTTTGCTCGGGTTTTTTTTTTTCTTCCCCCTTTGCTTAATTCGCCTCAGGAAGGGGTTGCTCTTCTTGGTCCTCCTTTAATTTGAATTCAACCTGCTGCTCCGATCTAAATGATCTGGGTTCTGGGTTCTTTTTAGTGTACTTAATAATAGATGCCTGTTGCATTTTTCAGCTATGTTGACAGTGATGTACTTTTTGAGCGTCTGCTTACCTCTCCCCTTTGTGTGTACGAGATGGAGACTATGATACTTTTTCTCCACTTAGGTTACGTTCTTAAGGAAGAAAAAATAATCTGACGGGGGCATATAGCTTATCATTGAAATCGAACATAAATGGTGCTTCTGGTTAAGGATTTATAGACCATAGATGATGCTAAAAATTAAAGTTTTTGTACCCGATTTTGATTCAGCATTCTTCTTCCTCATCTTTATTCAGTTTTAGCATTGCAAGCCCGGAAAAAACGGACCAAAGCCAAGAAAGAAAAGGCCCAGAGAAAGTAAGTGTTCCCCATTGGGTTTCAAATCAAGGTTGAAAGTTGTATATTCTGAACTGAAATAAAGGGGGGAAAGTCTTGTAAACATTCCTGTATAACCCAGTATTGCCAGCCTGTCCTTATGGCAGCATGCGTACTAAAATATATGTTTAATCTCTATTCATACGTTTGTCAATTTTTCTAAAGTAAGTTTAATGGAATTAATCATAGAAATGCTACTAGGATATTTGAATCACATATAAAACATAGAGCCAAACTTACATTGTATGTTCTCGCCAGCCCTGGATATTCTGCAACTGTACTTTAATTTTCATGGTTATTATTTGGGTCATAATAGCCATTTAAGCACTTTATGGAAAAACCCTACCTTCTGCCTCTGAGAGATCTGAAATATCTAAAGTTCCTTTTGGATTTGCAGCATCCCCCCCCCCCCTTCTTCTTGCTTATTGTTTAGCTAAAGGCTTTACTTTATGCAACTTAAGTATTGTTGTTTAGTTTAATTTTAAAGCTTCATTTTATAGCCATGGGCAAAGTAGGAACTCCAAATTTTAACAGTACTGGTTTATACCTCGCCCTTCAGCTCTCACCTTCTAAAATGGATTGATTTCAGTTAAACTTACTGTTGAATAACAGAAAATTATTGCTTGTATACTGAGAAACTCTATTTACATTTAAATAAATTCAATTGTCTGTCTATGATTTTCTACCCTGTGGAATATTTTTAAGGCTGTAATGTACTCACGGGTAAGTGTGTAAGCCTATTGCACACTAATTTATTTACTTACTGGATTTTTATTTTTAAGGAGGTTACCATTGTGTGACTCTTGATGACCACAAGGAATAAAATTCCATGGTCCAAATAATATTGTAATAAATGCAACCATTAAAATGTGTCATTAATTGGCTATCTGAATGATATGTAAATAACCCCTGAAGCTCTATCCTAACGACTTAAAAAACCATTCACAAGAGCTCATTTTTAATTTGCTTCCAGAAAACCACGAGGATCAATGCAAATTTAACCTCTTATGTCACACTATGGGTTCCATAGCAGAGAAGACCTTCTGGGTTGTTCTGATTTCATGAAAATGGAACACTGCACTTTTTTCTTGGTTAGGCTAACACTGTTTGAAGTAGACAATCCTGAATGTGCTTCAGCCCTAGGCCATTTAGAACTGCAGTCATTAGAAGCTTATGAATAGAATAAACCCTTAATTTACTGCACTAATAAGGTGAAAAGATGTCCATCAAAGCAGTATTATCTATATATGTACATGAAATTGGAATGAATCATTAGGCATGTGCAGTTAATATACATCGGATATATGGGAAATGGTGACTAGATATGGACAGATTGTTGCATCTAAGTTTCATTAAGGGGGTGGTGGTGTATGTTTGTATTTGTGTGTGTATATACACACACACACACTCTCTCATATGTTAATTAGAATATAAAATATCATGGACTGTCTGCACATTTATCTTCTCAAATAAGCTCTGCAAAGAAGCAGCAGCAATGTGGTCTCTTTATTGCAGTTCCCAAACAACAAAGGCAAAATGCACTTTTTCAGCTGTTGGTTTGAAGCTGTTTCCAGTTGCATGTGTATGAAATATAATTCTGACATTTGGCGTTCTGAAACTACAGAATTGTACCAGTAAGAAATCTTGTAATGCCCAAATAGCATATTGTTTTACATTTGACAGCCTGCATGAAAAGTAAGTGCAATATGTAGTGATAACAGCATGATAATACAATTAGTGAACTCTTCACAGAAAGAAATTCAATTGCAACACTAAATGTGTCTGTTGGATATACAGCAATGTTACTTTTTATCTGTTTTTTTTCTTTACTGTCAAACTTCTGTACTCCTTTAACTAATTCAGGCACTGGCTAGCAGGGATGAATTTAGCTAATCCTTTCTCCAAGTTTCTGTGATTTAGAGGAATTTAAAGAGAAGGATAAATCATGCAATTTGGACATATTCAAAAGTTCTTGGACATTTGTTCCACCTTTAGGATGCATGTGGTAATTTGTAGAAATAGAAATTACGACCAGTTTTTGAGCATTAGTAAAATTATTAATCTGACAGAAATACTTAAAATATTTTTATATTTTCAAATAGCTAATAAGCCACAGAATTGCTCTGCCTACCCTCACATATGTTTGCTATTTATCTGCCTTCTTTCTTCTAAAAGAAAAAAGAACTAACTTTGGAAATTTTCCTTCTGTGGAATTAGGATGTGCTCATATTTGATCAAAATGGTCATCAGTAAATTGTAGTACTATACGTGATATTTGATAAAGACAGGTATCAGATTCTTGTGGAAAGTTTATTTTTTTTGGAAAGAAGGTCACACATTTGATGCAAGTGACAGGTACACCACACACACATGTATGGGATTATGTGTACAGAATCGTTTATAAATTGCCTTCTAATTATCAATATTAAATTACAAAATATGCTCATCTCAAGTTCAACTGATCGTGCAGTGGTCATTAAACAAGGCTCACCTGTAAATTCTTAATGTTAACCCTAACTGATGGGAATTACCGATTACCTTTGAATTTGTGTTGTTTGTGTAATCACCCAACATTTTTGCTCTAGTCATGAAGTAAATCACCATAGTTCCTCAGGGAAACATCAGGTGACTGTGATTTTTGACCTTCCCTGATGGCTTCCCAGTGATTTTGTTTGTTTGGAAGTTGGCTGGGAAGGTCGCAAATGGCAGTTGTGACCCTGAGATCTACAGCTGGCATAAATTCAAGCCGGTTGCCAGGAGTCCCAAAGATGAGCATATTTTTCAGGAGGCAACTAGACTTTCTTGTTTTTCTTTGAAGACATTTAGCTTCTGATCCAAGAAGCTTCTTCACCTCTGACTGGATGGTTCTCTGATCCTTCCATTCCCCACCATCCAGTCAGAGCTGAAGATGTTTCTTGGATCAGAAACTAAATGTCTTCAAAGAAAAACAAAGTCCAGTTGCCTCCTGAAAAAGCACCTGTGGGACAACCATGACCTGGATGACTGAGAATCTCCATAGACAGTTGCCAGGTAGTCATTTTTCAGCTCCATCATAACATTGAAAGATCGCTAAATGAATGGTTTTAAGTTGTAGACTGGAAAGGGGTAGATAAGATTAACAGATTATTTGTGGTGTATATTCAGACCTGGACATGATATATTTTGGCAAATGGATTAATGTTACTGTTACAATTCTTGGCTTTTAACTCTTTAAGGGTTAAGTAGTTTAAGCAGATTCCAGTTGTGTTCTTTCATATAGTTAGAGTGTTTGTTCAGGAGTATTTGTTGATATATTTTGGTTTAGTTTTTATTAAGCATTTTATATACCGAAATTCATGTCAACTAGAGGAATGCAAGTATTAGTGGTAAATACCTGTACACAGTTCAATTTCTGGCAGTTATAGAATAACAAAGTTGGAAGGTACTTTGGAGGTCCTCCAGTCCAACTTCTGCTTGAACAGGAGATCCTATACCATTCCAGACAAATGATTGTCCAATCTCTTCTTGAAAACATCCAGTGATGGTACATACATATCTGGATGCAAGCTGTTCCATTGCTTAATTATTCTTGTAATTAATCTTTAAATAATTAACCTATTGATTCGTATTTATTTAGTTAATATTACAAATTAATATTGTTTAAGTTCAGGGGCAATAAAAAAATTTATTCAGGTACTTTGCAAAGTATATTGTAATTCTTTACAAAAATCTGTTTTGGGACTTTGCATGTGATTTGGAGTGTCACTGAAGTAATATGCTATAAACATTTTATGTGGTCAGGACTGATTTTCATTTTCTGTTGAGCTTATTAATTTTTCACAAGTCTCCAAGTTTACAAAAATTATATTTAGTTTATATAAATTGAGTGATATTCCAGAAAAATCTATTCTAGACAGAGCTAGAATAATTGCAAGAAATAACAAAATGTTTACTAGGCTTTTAAAAATGTCTCCTTCCCTGATATTGTTATCAGAACTCCTTTGTAATCAGAATTATCAACTGTGGATTTTTTTTAAAGTTTTGAAGGAAGTAAATTATTCAGCAGAAAACTAAAAGCTTTCTTCTATTTTTTTTTTAATAAAAGCTAGACAACAAAATCGTTATCTGGGAAAAAGGCTGTTGAAAATAGAAAGCATTGGAGGATTATAATAAATATTCTGTCATTCTAAAGTGTAGCTAAATTTTGCAGGAAGCAAATCTGAAATCAGTCCTCCCCATTGATGTTGCAAACCATTTACCTGCAATGCAGTGTTGTACATCTGCAGCTAGGTGGTGGAGGCATAGTCTGCTTTTTCTTCCTTCTGCACAAAGCTTTGCTGTATTCAGGGACGGCCAGCACCCTGTTCACAATTTATGCATCCCATTAGTAGGACTAGGGAGCCATTTGGGTTTTATGGATCATTTGAAAATTGCTGATTTATCTTCAGAGGTACCTTCATCAATGGGTGTACGTGCTTCCAGCAGGTAAGCTCCCCCCACCTCCATTTTCTTCCTCATGGGAGAATGTGATTTCAAGAATTAGAATTTTTCAGAAATATAGTACTTGAAATCAAATATTTGGAATTATTGTAACATATCTTTGTCTCCACTTGTAAATCATCTTTTAATTTGATGAGATTAAAATAATAGTTGCAGATTATTCTGTCTTTGATTTACAGTCTGTTTAAAATAAACCTTTTAACAGCATTATTTGATTTTACAAAGTGTGTGTAGATTTATGTTTCAGGCCTATAGCAATAGTAAATTTGGGTGCATTTTAAAAGGTTGTGGCAGGAAGAGTTGCAAAGATCATAGTGAACATTGTTAAGAATTAATTGTAAAATGATACATTCTTTGTGAATAATAAATAGGATAAGTCTCTGAATATGTTCAGACTTATATTCTCTGACAAATAATTGTCATCTTAAAAGTGTAATGTCTTAACATGTCTAAAAGCAAAGATATGATTCTTTTATTTCCTTTAGATGAAGAACAAAGGCAGCCAAATCCTTTATGGAGACTTTCTAGTAACTTCCTTGCTACAAGAAAGTTGTGCATGTTGAAGAAACAAATGATTGCAGAATATCAGACAGCATTCTGACTAAAACATTATTACTGAGGTTTAGCAAAAGTCATAGCAGCTGAATATGCATTAATTGATTGAAGTATTGTACAATGTGCCTTAATGATTCAATTTTACAATATTTATGGCATACTTAATAAAAACTGCTTTATGAATAGATGTAGCTTTTAGTTGGGTATAAATCTTATTTACTTGTTTGATCTCTAGATTCAAGAATTACAAATTATCCTTTTCTATATTGCTCTTAGCTGTCAAATTTCCTATTAAGCACAAAATCAAATAAACTATGTAATTTATCTGTGTGGGTTCAATTTCTGTTAGATGGGTTCAATATTATGTAGATCTATTATTTTTCCTTATATAGGAGATTTGAATTGCAGCCATTGGAGGTAAGGGAGAGGAATGTTCATAAAAGAATGCTTATTCATTCTTCTAATAGTGTATCTAGATATTACTTATAGGAAATAATATTAATCATTCTTATAATCTTATCAATAATACTTAATCATTCTACTCTTATCAAATAATAAATGGATGTGGAATTGGATATTTCAGGGTTTTCTTTTACAAAAATAGCTACTTGGGTATAAACTATCATCAGATAGTTCTAAATATTTCATTGTTTAAAGCTTTTATATTTCCTGTATTTTATTAATCTTTATTACAGTTTGGTCACAATAAATGCTGCTATTGGAGGGGCTCCCAGATAAGTAGTTCCATATCTGGAATTCTGTTCGGTTTCTTCAAAGCTGTGATTCATAAGGGTATCTGCTCTAGGATTATAAGAAACTTCATTTCTTTCCAATAAAAATTTGAATGAAGCATCCCAGTGAAGTTTTGAACAAAGCAACAATGATTCCCTCACAAGAGAGTTCACTCAACAGGCAGGACTGTAATCTGTTAGCCAAGCTCACAAGAAACCATGAGATCTTGATAAATAATTCTGTACTGAAGTAAAGTTAAATCATATTCCAAGAATTTTAATGACAGCCTTAAGCCTTATATAGAGAAACAATATTTAATGTGTGAAATCATTTTTTGTTCTGTTCTTATGTAATGGACTACTGGTCCTCTCTGAATGGGAAGCCTGATTTTCATCCATTTTGGCAATGTCAGTTTGTTATTGTGCTGTTTTTCATAGTCTAAATAAGAAATAACTCTTCACTTCTAAGATGAAACTGACTTTGTTAACTTCAGAGCACCTCCCATGTTTTAGAGCTTGTACTCTGGAAAAAGATTGAGGGGATCCTTTTCCTACAGCACCATCCAAGGGGCCTCCTGAGATAGGCAATTTCACTGTGAGTTCTGGGGAATTCAAAGATTATACGCTGAGCAACTGAATCACTACAGCATATGCTGAGTCAACTTTGGTTGAATCTCCTTGAGTTACTTGCTAGAGCTATTTGGCCATGTTGAGATTGGCCAATGGCACCATAAAAGCTTTTCTCCTAATAAGCTATCAAGAGAGTCTAATCACATGCATCTTTTTATTTATGTAATTATTAATCAAATTTATACAGTTGCCTATCTCATGAGATGTCTTGCCTTTTGCATCACTTTCCTTCTCCTAATCACTGCCAGTGAATGAGAGGGAAGAATACAACAAGTTTATTGTATGTTCCTGGGCTTTCCCAACTGTTTTAAAGTTGACATATGTTTAAGACAGTCCAGCAGCATACATCCTTTTGCATTGTTGGCATTTTTTCTGATCTTTGTCAGCAGATGAGAATACTTCAGAGTTGTATTCCTGGATACTCCCAGCTATTCATCATTTGCAAGCTCAATGGTATGAAAGGATGCATCCCTTCATGCCTCTGGCCTTTTCCATTGGAAACTGACCAATAATGAAATGGGGCCAAAATCCTTTGGGGAGTCCTGTTGAGAAAAGCCTTATGAGAAGAGTCCTTTTCATGCCCATCTAGGAAGCCCTTCGGCAATGCATTTGAGAAGATAATTCTGCCACACTGGCCAAAGTATTCAGTGTGCATCACTGAAGATATGTGCTGGAGATCTTCTATGTAGGGTAATATTAGAAAGACTGCAGGCAATCCCAAAATTGCTTTGTTTGAAAACTTCTCACCCAGCCCTATAGAAAAAGACTTACAGGAGATTTCTCCTTCAGCATAAGCCTGTATCAGGTCACACAGATTGCTTTTTCAAGGCAAATAGGGAGTACTGTTTGCTTGGAGCAGCAAATTGGGTTGCCTTTGCTATCTGAATTCAGATCAGTGTTTGAATTTGCAGGCCTAATCTGCAATAAGGCAGCTGAAACAAACCAAGGCCACTACAAGTTGTCTTTGTTTAGTGGCTGTTCAAAGTTATAGTGGCACTGAAAAAAGTGACTTACTGTTTTTCACAGTTATGACCTTTAGGGCATCACAGTGTCATGAGATCATGAGAGCACTTCACAATTGGCATGTATTTATGACTGTTGCACTATGCTGGGGTCATGTGATTATCATATGTAACCTTCTTAGCTGGCTTCTGACAAACGAAGTAAATGGGGGAATCCAGATTCACTTAATGACATGATTCACTTTAACAACTGCAGTGATTCCCTAAACTGTGGCAGAAAGGTCATTAAATTGGGCACAATTCACTTAACAGCTGTCTTGCTTAACAATGGAAATGTTGGGCTCCATTGCGGTAATAAGTCAAGGACAAGCAATATAAGGAGATTATATAGAAAATAATTCAGAGTTCCAGAATTTTTTGTTTTTGTTGATTCCACCTGCAAGCAGCTTTCTTTGCAAGCATTTCGAGCCAGCATTTCTAGTCTAGGAATTATTATTCAGAATAATTCTGAGAAACATGAAACAATTAATGATGTAATACATAAATATTACAATTTTAGAGAATTGCATGAAAAATATGTACAGGATGGATGGCAAAACCACATTCTCAAACCATATTTCACTGCCTGGTTTCTGTAGTCAACATTTCCTCTTGAATGCTATTTTTCTTCTGAATTGGCATTGGCAAGCATAGAAATTTGCTCCCCAAAATAGTATTTCCCTCAGTGATCTCTAGTATAGAACCTTGTAATATAACAACTATATAAAGTACAATTGTATTTGTTGCTAATGTAACATTGATGTAACTTGCAACTCTTTAAGTGTCACTAATTTAAATATTGATGCTGAGATGGATATTGAGAGCCAGTTTGGTGTGGAGTTAAGGTTCTTACCAGGAGACTTGAGTTGCAGACCTCCCTTAAGCATGAAAGCTGGCTGGGTGACTCTTAACTCAACCTACCTTATTAGTTGTTGCCATGGGGAAAATTGGAACTGGGAATATTAGGTATGTTCATCATCTTAAGTTTAACAATAAGCCAAAAGAGATTAAAAAGTCAGAATAAATAAAATAATTCAGTAATTATAGATTTAAGCCATTTGACAGCATATTTATATTTAGTCCTCACTATATTTTAAGCAAGATGCTTAAGGCAGTTTCTTAACATGTATTTGTTAACTATTGTGTTCACCAACTTACTTTCCTGTTTGCATTCTTTAATTAGATACATTATTTAATATAATGTCTGAAGCAGCTCTAAATTTCCTTTTTTGTAGGCTTGAGAGTATATAAAATGAAATTAAGAAATACGATCATTTTTGAAAATGAATTGATTTAAAAACATTGTGGTAAAACTGGCTAAATAAATAGTTTATAATGTTGATTATTTAGATGGCAAACCAGGTATACACTCTTTTTTTTCTATGTCATCTTAAATTATTTAAAAATAATATTCATTAGATATTGCCAGTCTTCCTTTCTGATGCCTTCTCAAAGTGGTAGACATTGTAGAACTTTATATGTAATGGCTTTATGGTAATTTTGAGAGTCATGTGGGCTTCTACACACGGTCTTTTTACAGCTATGCCCAGCCAAGAGCATGTTTTAGAATTAATGCCAATCTGTGGTAAAGTTAGGTTTTCATTCTGGTTGAAGCCATCCATTTCTCGTAAAAAATACCAGTGAGCTCCTGTGCTAATGGGAGTGAGCCTTGAAACAAAACTGGAAAATGGCATAGAACAGAGTTGTTTATGAATTTTGGAGTCATTCCCCCTCCTCCGCCCTCCCAAGATCTGGACAGCTCTCATTCTGAAGATGTTCAGGAAGACCTTGAAGACCTAGTTATTTTCTCAGACCTTGAGGTGGGGATGCATGTGACACTCCTTTGTTAGGAGTGATTGAGTTTTTGTTATGGTTGTTTCATTGTTGATATTTTTTGTTTAGACTATCATTGTGGTATTTCTTTTCCTGTGGTTTTTTTTTTTTTTTCATGTTCTTGTATCTATATTCTGTTTTAAATTGTGAGCTGCCCAGGGTCATTCTGGAATTGGATATGCCAAAATAATTTTTTTAAAAAAACCTCTATTTGCCTATGACTAGATAAGTGATAGGGGATTGTTACCATATATCTGCACTATGCTTTTAATGAAAATATTTTCTAGTACTCAGAGAATCTCTAAAGTAAGCCCAATTTTAGGAAAACCAACTGGGAATGATACCAAAGGCTTGTTTTCAAAAGTGGGTGGGTCTGAAAAGGTTTGCATTCTCTGCAAAATTACTGCACAATATTTTGAATAATAAATGTAGTTTACTATAGCTAACTTAAGACAATTTGTTTTCTTTAACAAAAATGAGGATTCTATTTATGTATCTAGCCTTATGTTTAAACAGTATTTTACTCCTTGCTTATTATTTATTCCTCTCCTTATAAACTTACAAATTAAACATTTATGCTTTATCTCAGGCCTGAAACTCAACATCGAGGCCCTACTACCCATGCAGAGAATGACCTTCCTGAACAAGAAGAAGAAATACTGGGATCAGATGATGATGAACAAGAAGATCCCAATGATTATTGCAGAGGTATGCCTTTACAATTCTACATTTTCAGCATGTTTGTTTTAGGCCAATAACTCTAGGC
Organism: Laticauda colubrina; assembly: GCA_015471245.1. NCBI lineage: Eukaryota > Metazoa > Chordata > Lepidosauria > Squamata > Elapidae > Laticauda > Laticauda colubrina. Next base: position 53,038,342 of record BLBF01000020.1, on the reverse strand, counting down.
TAATATTATGGCTTGATGAAACCTTTATATAAGTCACATTATGAATTTGCTTTTAAAGGAAAACAAGGATTCATTTACTGAGGTGAAATCATGGCTTAAAAGATTTGAAACTGTTTATAACAAGAGCAGTTATATCCTAAGTTATGTCTTTGTTAAATAAAACTTAACAATTTAATATAATAATTTCAAGATGAAGGAATATGCTTGCTTCAGATATATTTTATATACCTAATATACCTTAGGTATGAAAGTGCTAGGTAATCTTGGGTTAGATTACCTAGTAGCCCAACTCACTTCACAGGGTTGTTGTAGTGGGGAAAATAAGAGCAGGAAGGAGTTAGGTATGCTCACTGCCTTAAGTGATTTATAAAAATAGAGGCAAAATAGAAATAAATTCAATTTAAATAAATATTTAAATGTTCATGAATTCCAGAAGGAGCTGCTATTGCCCTTTGATGGGCAAAAAGACTCAGATTTTACTCTCTGCTTGGTCAAGGTGACAACTAGTTTGTTTGGACACACTTTGAAGGAAAGTTTGGAGTGCAGCCTTTGTATATACAAAGCTAGCTTGCAGTGAGAATTTATTCCAGATCTACCTGGTGAAAACAACAAGCCTAGGAAATTACACAATGAAGTTTCTCCAAGCAAAAAGGGCTCCAGTTTCTTGCACACTTAAAACTCAGTTGCTTTCAGAAGATATCCCAATGAAATAATTACTTTTATTCATAGAAGGGAGAGTGTTACAAAAATTAATACTAGAAGTAATTTAGGAAAGTTTCTTAGCCACAAAGTTTCAGAACCATGCCATAAAGCTTTCATTAAAACTATACTATAAGGTGTTATAAAAGAAAAAAATAATTTAAAAATAGTTTAATAAACATGAACATTTTAGAAGTAAAACACAGTTAAAGAATAGTAGTAGCCCAGAAAATTTTAAAAAATATCAAGAGTCTTTAAATGTTTGATAGAAGTAAATTCATGTAAGGCCTGCATGCCTAGTGTTTCCTGATTTGCTTTCTAGTTAACAGGAAAGGCGAGGGATTCATGGGAATCTCAGTCACCATATAGAAATATATACTTTTTCTACGGTTAGAAAAAGTGTTAGATTTTGTAAAAATGGTAGAATTCTTTGTGTTCAAATTACTATGTAAATATATTTAATGCTACTAATATAAAAAGCACATGTGGTATATGATATAGCAAAAATTAAAAAATTGTTCCGCTGAAATGCATTTCTTCCTCTTCAATGAAAAAGAATTTCTAAAATCAACCAATTGTGGAATACCTATGACTGATAATTCTGGTTCCATGAATCCAGTATTTTAACATCTCTCTTAACAAAATATAGGTAATCCTTGCCCTACCCAATCTCAGTCACTCACCAGCAAATGCAAAAATATGACACTGAAGACCAGGCTTACGTCCTACTTTATCATACCCAGGAGTGCTTTCAATGATTTATTAAACTACAGTATTGTATTTATTTAGCTTGATTTATTGGTTTTTATACTGTAAAATTTTCTGAGTTGTCTGCATTTAAGTGTGTATAAAGTTATGTGAATATATTTAACTTTTTTCTGTTGAAGGTACAATATATCCTCAGTTTAACTATTGATTTAATAATTCGCCATACATTTTGTAGGTGGCTATCATCTAGTAAAAATAGGAGATCTGTTCAATGGAAGATACCATGTAATCCGAAAACTGGGATGGGGACACTTTTCTACAGTGTGGTTATCGTGGGACATCCAGTAAGTCTTCTTTGGTTGGAGTTCCTGTTAATTGTTCAACGACTATTATAGATAAAAAGCATTTTTTTCTTTATTCCATTACTTTGAAATCCAGAGGATTCCTATTGTGTTTTATAAACAGAGTGAGTGATATGGATAGAATTATCAAATGTATTTTATTAGGATTTCTATTCATCCCTTTGTATCATTTGTTTATGGTTACATTTCATAGGCCTTGGGGATGATACTTTGTTCAAGAATGATCTAGAACCGGGGTCCCCAACCCCCGGTCCATGGCCTGGCACCAATCCATGGCATGCCAGAAACAGCCATGCAAACAAGCAAAGCCCCATTTACGGCAGGCAGCACACGAAACCATTCCTCCTCCATTTTGCGGAAAAACCTCTCTTCACAGTACTGGTCCCTGGTGCCCAAAAGATTGGGGGCCACTGATCTAGAGTAAGCTGTCTCCAACCACCCTCTGCACGCCTTCACCACCCATAGGACACAGCTCTGAGCTCCCATATTTTTATCTGTCAACATTATGTGGTTCCTAAGAACAGTTTGAAATTAAACTTTGTGTCCATTAGGGGGAAGAGGTTTGTGGCAATGAAAGTTGTAAAGAGTGCTGAGCATTACACAGAAACAGCTTTGGATGAAATTAAATTGCTGAAATCTGTGAGTATACAGAAGTAAATAATTACAATATAGCTTCAAACTTACAGTTTTTAAGACATCAGGAGGTGGTTGGTGGTTCTTTCAGATTTGTTTTTCCAAGTTGTGAAAAGAAGCACTGTTTGTCACAACTGGCTAACCTTGGATGTCCTGTTTCCTTTCAGATGTAGGTAATAAGAGAAATTTCAGTTTTTGTGTGCTTGAAATATGGTTGGATTTAGTTACAATAATCCTTGAGAGTGGGGAATTTTGATATACTGCTCATGTCATCATCTGCAGATGTCATTAACTAATAGTATGTTTTCAGGAGAATTTTATAAAGGGATTGAAAATGGAAAATGCAATTTCATGAGATGGAATATTAATTATTGTCTTAAGACCAGATAATTTGGCTGCATGCTTTTTTAAAAAAGCTTGGCAAAAAGAAGTGCTAATGTGTGAATTTGGTATCTAAAAACAGAAATGATGATGCATTTGAACACTAACTCTTGAAAAAGCAATAAGAGGATCTAGAAAAATTCTCAGAAGATTTGGAGGAAACTTCCTGTACTCATTTTCTTCTGTCATTTGATGTTTTTCCTCTCTCTCCTTTATACAGGTCCGCAACACTGACCCAGATGATCCAAATCGAGACAGGGTAGTTCAGCTTTTAGATGACTTCAAAATCTCAGGAATTAATGGTTCCCGTATCCTTTTAATAGAACAGATGACAAAGCATGGGTTCAAGCGATAAATTTATATAGCCTTTAACGCATTGTAACCCTAATTTCTGTCCATGGTTCAACCATTACAACTCATGTGGCTTTGACTTTGCTGTAGTATTTAATAGCAGAATTATTAGTACTTACATCCCAAGCTTATCCAACTACTGTATGCCGACATGCTTGTCAGAAGCCAAGGTACTTTTTTTTTTGGGGGGGGGGGGGAAAGCTGTATAGCTTTTTTAAACTGGGGGAAAAGTCAAATTCCTTTCAGATTATAGTGGAAAGAGGTTTATTTTGGTATTGGAAACTTAAAAAAATAATAATTTCATCCCATGTGGTACTAATCTGTATAAATTCTGCATTCAGATATGGAATGTTCTATAAATCTGTTAATACTGTACCATCAGTCATGTTTCCTGATCACATTCAAGTCACAATACTATAAGCCTTACAGATGCTGTAAAGAAGTTAATGCAGACAAAAAGAATACTAATACAAAATTTAAAGAGAAATTTCATTATTGGAATAGTCTAGAAAATTACCCTTGACTCCTCTCAGATATTTGTATGGTATTTGAAGTTTTAGGGCATCATCTTCTGAAATGGATCATCAAATCAAATTATCAGGGGCTTCCACTTCTTTGTGTAAAACAAATCATCCTTCAGGCAAGTTTCATTTCTCTTTGATATATTTCAGTACTAATTTTGCTTTTAAAATTTGTTAAAAATACTTTTGTCTTCAGGATTTATTAGCAAAACCTGCTGTTGAATGGGTGAGATATAGATAGTCCTCTAGTTACAATAGTATTTGACATTGGCATTGCTAAGCAATGTGGTTGTAAAGCATGACATCACATGGCCTCATCAATTAGTAATGGCAACCCAGGCATTCTCAGTTGTTATTGTAACCCCAAGACAAGTTCGTTGTTAAGCAGGAAGCACAGGGAGTCCCAATTAAATAATGTGGGATGTCATGGGGTGTTGAGGGAGGCCCAACAAGGCTGTATGAAGTTGAGCGTGTTCCTATAGTACAGCATGAGTTCAAGGAATCCAGAGAAAGCCACCACAAAGTGTGTGATCCGAGAGGCTGGGGAAAGAGGGTGCAGGCATGCAAGCATAGAGAAGCTTGGAAAGGAAGGTGCATGCCTGTGTGCTGATGGGTCTTTTGGATGGAGATACTCTTTGATATGACTCTTTATTGATATATTTGAGTGATAAAAACATAACCTAATTTGTGCCGAGATTCTATTACTATTGAATCCTAAGATGAAATATTAGTCTGCTGTCAATTAATCAGTAATTTGTTTGAATCTGCACAATATTTTTTTATTGCCCTTTAATAATTGTTAGTATTGTGTTTTCATTTCTGGATGGGGTCGCATTCTCTCTAACTGAATTGGTTTATAATTTGGGAATCCTCTTAAAACTTCTCAAGAAGCAGGTGGCAATTCTTGGCTAGGAGAATCTTTGCACAATTCCTTATTATGTACAGAAATCATGGACATTTCTGTATCCAGAGGCCATAATATTACTTTGGTCTCCTTTCAGTTGGCCTGTTGCTATTCACTATAGATGGATTTGACCTGAAGACCATCAAAAAGATACAGTAGGTCCCAGAAACAGTGACTGAAATAGTTAAGAGTACTTCTCAATTTATTTAAGTACTCACTACTGCTAAAGCTGCACTGGTTAGCATTTGTCTTCTCAATTAAAAAAAACCTTTTTTTAACCTCTAGAGCCCTATGTTGCTTGTAATCTGAAAATACAGTTTCAATGTTTTAAACTGGGGAAAGGTCCCATCCAATAAAATCTAGTAAGGGCACCATTCAGATTCCATTTCTGATGGGGTGTTGTTATTAGGGACAATAGGATTGTGTCTCTTCTGTCCCTTTGGAACAAAATTCTGCCTGAGGTCAGCATTAACCCTGTTGGTGCTGAGAAAAGCTGCTCAAACTTGGCTATTATGAAAAGCCTCTGAAGGCTTTGTGAGACTGATCCTCTCCTTAGAGTAGGCAATTATTGTTCTTATCCCTGTTTTGGGGGGAGGGCTGGTGATCATTGTTTGGGTTATTATGTTTTTATTGTTTTGTCTTTGAAAGCTGCTCAGAATTATAGAGAGTGAGTTGGGCAGTCATATGCATTTTGTTAAATGTAGTTCCTGCATTGTTTGTAAGCTGTTTCAGACTTCTTTGAATTGAGCTACGCATAAATTGTAAAAAATGTTATAGAAGTAAAGTGGACAGGACATTTAATGAGCTCCAACCAAAGTGTCAGAGGGTACTTCTGAGCAATAATTTTATCTCATGGTAAAATTGTTTCCTTTTTGCAAAGCAAAAGCAAAGCAGGGCTGCAGGATCATAAATAAGTAGCTTTGTGTAGAAAAAAATCAGGGGGAAATAGAATATCTCACTAGGATACACCACAGACATCACTACGGTTACAATATTTTGACATACAGCATTGAGATCTGAGCTGTCTGTTAGCATGCCATCTCTTCTGTGAGGAGAAATCATGTGAGTAAAAAGTAAAGAGTATTGGGAAATGTTGCAAAAAAGGAGGTCAGATACATTATAAACTGTACTTTCAACAGATGTGTTTAAAAATACCTCAGAGGAAAGCAAAGGAGAAATTTTCTGTACTGTTGTCCCCAAATTGAATAGCTATGTACGTGAAATCAACTAGAAATTAAGCTTGATTCAAAGGAGATTACCTTGATTAAATTCTGTCTCTTTTGTATTCCATTAAATGTACTATGTTGTACATAACCTGAGTACTTGATTTTTTTTTTATCTCTTGTGTTTTGCAGGTCTTGCAAGGTCTGGATTATTTGCATGCTAAATGTCGGATTATCCATACTGATATTAAACCAGAAAACATTTTGCTCTGTGTTAATGACCAGTACATCCGTAAACTAGCTGCAGAAGCTACAGAGTGGCAAAGATCTGGAGCCCCTCCGCCTTCTGGCTCTGCAGGTTTGTCTTCCCAGTTGTTTTTACTTCAAATTTGGTTCATTCTCATGACAACCACAACTATTGCCATTAATCTCCTCAATTCTTCTTTTTTTTTTTTGGGGGGGGGGGGGGGCGCTTGTTTTTTGCAGTGGGAAGATGGAGGGAAAGTGCTAACTTCTTTTTAGTGATCTAATTTGTTCTGTTAATAACTCAAACTGAAGAATGAAATATAAAGTCTTGAAATAAATAATATCGAATATTTCAGTCTGTTTATAAAATGAATATGTTTTATAAAAAAGCTCAGGAAGAAAATTGTTATAATTATAAAAACTTAGATTTTTAAACTTCATTAATAATTTTAGTTAGTTAAATGCAAATATGATACTGATTTCATTTAAATCTTTTTTTAAATGGAAGTATAGGTAGTCTTTGAGGTGTGTCCCTAATGGAGCCTTTTAGGTTTGCAAGTCAGACGTATTTGTTATGACTTCTTTTTTTAAAACCTCTGTTCTCTTAGTCACTCATGCCCTGATCACCTTCCAAAGGGATTGTTGTAATATACTCTATGTTTGGCTGCCCTTGAAGAATATCAAATGAAGGAGCTAGATTTAAAGCCAGGTTATCTGAGGACAGCCTCTCCTCATCAGGTTCACCAGGAAAGGCATGTTGTTATTCTAGTTGGTTAGGGAGCTTCATTTGATGGACCTCCTATTCAGGCACTAATCTGGCTCTGCTTATCTATTTTGAGATCATCAAAAAAAAGTCTGTGACATTAAAAAAAATGATATATAGAATATTTCAGCATTCTCCCCAGTGTGTTTTTCTCTGGAAAAAATGGAAGAAAATTTGATCGCATCAAAATTTCTGGAAATTTTCTCTCAAAGAAAATTGAGGTGAACCCTCATTGTTGTTTGTCATACAATCAGCTAGATGTTCAGACTGAATCTGGCATTTTTAACCCCCTATCGAGTCTTTCCCAAGGACCTGAGATAGGCAGATGGATGTTTGATAGTATTAAAAAGTATTGTCACAGGATGTAAGCTGTTCTGAAGATGATACCATTAAATACCCACATCTGCTTATCCCAGGTCTTTGGAAAGAACTCATTAGGTGAATTAAAAATGCCAGTCCCAGTCTGAACATCTGGCTGATTGTGTGATGAGCTATGATAATAGTATTATTTGCTGCCCGTCTCACAGTTTGAGGTAACTCTTGAGAGGCTTACCCATTCCTGATTACATTTTAATATGAATATCTACATAAACACACATTCTATGCTGCTGACATCTTAATAGAAATAATATTCAGCTTAATAAAGATTTGTGTATTGTACAACTGGTACAGCATAATTGCTCCTAGGATGGAAACATGCTAATGGTACTTTTGCTTTACTTCATAGTGAGTACTGCACCGCAGCCCAAACCAGTAAGTTTGATTATTTCTGCTTTTTATATTTAGATGATACATAGTGGGAGACAATCTGATTATCATTAGCTGTGGCTGGGATTTTAGATTTTAGGATTTAAAAGATTTTGACTGTGCATCTTTCTTAAAGGAAAGAGGTAATGGATTTCATTTCAATAAAACACTTTTTCTTGTCACAAAGATCTTTTGAGCTATCACTTACAATAACCGGAAGAAGTTTCTTCCTCAACTTTGATGAGATTGTGGAGAAGATCAGCAATATGTTGTCAAGAAATAAAGAACTTCTCACTTTAAAGCAGTTAAATCTTCATGGAAATGAAATATTCCTTCAAAAATTTGCACAGCTCTACAACATTTTTACTTTATGAACAAATGATGGTTCTTTTTGTAATCATTGGCAAATGGAAGACAGTAGAGCATTAGGGAGAATTGGCACTCCACAAACAAAGAAACAGTGATACAATTTAACAGTTTTGTAATTTTCAATTTTTAATGAAAACTGTTAATGCTTGAAATGGTGGCATTAAACCAGGGATCCTCAACCTCTAGGCTGTGGTCCACTAACGGGCCTTGAGCCCTCCAGAATTGGACCATGGAGGGGGCAGGTGAGTGCACATACACTGCTTCATGGAAGCAGTGAGTGAATGTGTTTGCACATCCTCACTTGCGCAAGCAGTGACGAAGTGCATCGTGCATGCTCAACACCAAATCAATCCCTTTGTCCTGCTACTCCACAAAGCTTAAAGGTTTGGGGATCTCTGTATTAAACCCCCAGTAGGTAAACCAGCTGTCTCCACAGAGACTTTCCATGTAGCATCTTTGTTATAGTGTACTTAATAGCCAATGAAATTATGAGAACAGGAGAGAGATTGAAATAAAGCTGAACTTTACAATCTAAAGATGATGCCTGCTTAGATGGAAGTATGTTCTGTTGAACCCAGTGATATTTCTTACGAGTCATTACTAGTTTTCAGTGTATCTCTCTTTAATGATTGGTAAGGAATTTCCCTTTTATTATTTATATGTTTGAAAAAAGGCCTACTAAATTATTATTGCAATAAACAGTAAACTCTGATTTGCATTTATCTCTTAGGCTGACAAAATGTCCAAAAATAAGAAAAAGAAATTGAAAAAAAAGCAGAAACGACAAGCAGAACTGTTGGAAAAGCGAATACAAGAAATTGAAGAGATGGAGAAGGAATCAAATCCTCTGCAAACTGAGTCTGAAGAACAACAAGAAGTAGAGAGACCAGTTGAGCTAATTTTAAAAGAGAGCCCCCCAGATGAGGGGCTGCCAGCAAAGACAGGTATTGATCTCAAGCAAAAAAATGTTTTGGATCAACTTATTACTCTAATCCTGCATTCTTTGAAGGTGAGCAGGTCTTAAAAATAAAGATTTGAATTGATAAAAGTTTCAAGAGATTTGGAATGATACAAAATTTTAATTCACTAAATTAAATTTTCCTACCATGTATAATATGTTTAAACCCAAGTAATATTCAGACCATCATTATCTTTGGGCCCAAACTATAGGATGGTGATGGAGAAAAATGATGGAAGGGTTATTTACCATCTTGAAAAAAAAGATGGGATAGCAGCAGCAGTGATAATATTTTTTTTTTTAAATGGTTGACTGGCCTGTATTTCCAGTTGCCCCTTATCAGGATACATTGTGACTCCTTTTGTGTCTGTTCTTCTCTTAACCCATGAACATTGTTTCTGTTTTTTCTCTTTTTTTTTCAGAGCAAAGTAGCTTAATGGAGGGAATCGAAAAATGTGTAACAGAAATCAATTGCAATGGATTGGTGCAAATTTCTACCTTCTCAAAATCCATCAATCAAGTGTCTGTGAAACTCGAGGATGACGTTCATAATGCCAATGATTTCACTGGCCCTTCTCAAGACCAGGAAGAAGAGAGCAGTGCTTATAGTCAAAGCAATGGTGGTTCAGAGAACCTAATACAGGAAGCAATATCACAGCTTCCTGTACCCTTAATTTCAGAGGTTCTGGATTCAATGGTTTGTCAGGAACCCACATATGAAGAACAATACCTAAATGCACAGCAATTCATCCAATTGCAAGAAAGCATCAGGTCAGAAATTCCTTCAGAAGATGAGAATGAAAATAATGGGTCTTCTGAAAACAGTAAAGGTACAGCACATTGATTCTTTGTCAGAAATAAATTGTTTATTTTTAAGGAGAATATTCTTTTTAAAAAAATATGTAACAAGCTACTTAGAGTTGCCTCAAAGTATGAGATGGGTGGCATACATTTAATTAAAAAACCCTAATATTTCATGGTTATATAGATTTTTTTCTAAGCACTTGCCATATATGTGTTTAATCTTATAAGGCTCTTGTACAGCATGTTAATATTTTTAAAATTAGACCATTTACAATCCATTATTTGAGTTTGATATGTTTTGTTTAATTACACTTTGTTGAATTTAACAAAATCTATAGTTAATCAAAAATGGAAGGGGATTCCTTGACTTAAGGAGATTGCCTAAGCAAGCTTGATTTCCATTATGGTTTATAGCTAAACCATTGTTTATTGTAATTTCTGAACCACCTCATAGGCATGAATTTGATGAAAAATGTTCCAAAGTTATTTTGACAAAATGTATCTCCAAATTGCACTTTTATTGTAAGCTGCCCAGAATCACTTAAACAAGATGGGCAATGTAGAAATGAGATGGGTGGGTGGGTGGGTAGTTAAGGAGGTAGGTACAGTAGGTAGAACATGATTGAGCTAATTAATGTTTATGCTGAGTCTAGAAAAAGCTGCTGCTGGAAATTTCCTCCTTAATCCACTTGAACCTGGGAATGCAGAGAAACTCAAAGTGAAGATAGCTGATCTAGGAAATGCTTGCTGGGTGGTAAGTTTACTATCCTTTCCCTATTGAATGCCAACATTGCTAATTTTGCAGTTTGCTGGAATGAACATAGTTATCATTTAAAATATATTAATAGACTTCTGCAAATGCAAACATAATTTGTTCATAGCTCATAGCTCAATACACATTTTCAAAAGATTTTATTGGACAGAGTGTAAGTAGAACTGTTAGAATTTCACCCTAAATTTGTACTTTAAAGTGATGCCAAATTTCAGTCCAACATCAGAAATGAGAATTCCAGCATCTGTGCCCTCATTTTGGAAAAGGTATCTTATATCTGCTAGCAACCAGATTATTGTGGTTGCTAAAAGCAAAGAGGTATTAGTTCCATGGATAGCATAGGTGGAATGGCAAGATCTTTTTCCCCGCTTTTTATTTTGGGCTGGACTATATTTTGAACATTTAACTTTTTACTCAGAACTGAAAATAAATAAACGTATATGGCTTTCCTGAAGGCTATTGTATAGCTATCCTGCCTCATTTCTGGATTTGTATGAGGCAATATTCTGCTTATTATCTATATGAAACTATTCAGTTTTCCTGTATAGATTAAGGAAGAAAAGATGGAGTATCTTCCATATTCTAGGGGTAGTTATTCAGATTCAGTGTGCATGAAAGGATGTCAAGACATCAAAAACCAATAATAGCATATTTCTTTTTGAAAAAATATTGGTTTAAGACATAGCAGTGGAATGGCCTGCCTTGAGCATCTCTAGCTGTGCTTCTAGGGCTTGAAAAATGATGGAAGAGGACATTGCTTGCTTGCTGTCCTCAGTGTGTAGCTTTTTAAAAAAAATGACTTCAAACTGTTCTGCTTTTAAAAATGTAAAGTTAAGTAGTTGCAATTTATTTTAAAAGAGAAAGACAGACAATTTGGGTAAATGATTAAAACAGCATCTTAATGAAAACTATAGTAGATACAATGAAATACATACATTTATGAGAGAACATAAAAGTAGGTAATTCTTCACCACATTTCTCCCTGGCTACATTGCTGGTAATGCTATGGATCCCCTGGACTTTCATTGATGCCACAAGTGAACTTTGTGGGATTTAGAGTTTTTTTGAAAAGGTATAAAACTGGTCTATAAATATACAGAATAAGGCTTTCCCAGATGTGTATTAGAATCAAAATCTCAGTGCTCTCTCGATTTATATTACAAGTGAGTCAGATCATCTTAAATTCTTTCTTAAATTTTAAAAACTAGAAATTATAAATATGCTTCTTACCAGTCATAGACCTTTGCTTCATGTTTAACACATTTCTTCTACAGCATAAACATTTTACAGAGGATATTCAGACAAGACAATATAGAGCTTTGGAAGTACTGATTGGAGCAGGATATAGCACTCCAGCTGATGTTTGGAGCACTGCCTGCATGGTAAGCTCCTAAACCTCTTGTACAATATTGATTCATAATTTGATAGGAGCCTATAAGTCTGATCACAAAAAACTGACTTAATTTCTACAGTGGTGGTTCATTTTATGTTGTGTATCGCCCTGAAACCTGATATGCTGAAAAGCATTATTTGGATTACTTTAAATACTTTCTTTAACAGAGCACTTCATTTAATGATTTTTTTTTCATTTTCATTTTAAATCTGACAAGGATTCAAATCTAATATTCAAAATCACTTATAAGTCTGAAATCCAGTTAATAATTATACATTACAGAGAAATTACAATTATACTTCAGTACCTAGATAATTTGCAAATAATTTTTTTCCTGAAAATTATCTGTCATTTTTGTCTTCAGGCCTTTGAACTGGCTACAGGTGACTATTTGTTTGAGCCTCACTCTGGTGAAGATTATTCTCGGGATGAAGGTGAGAGCTACACAAGAACTATGTTAAGTAGCATAACCTGGATATTAAGAAAACCAGAGAAACATTTGGATTTTTTTAAAGAAAGTCAAATTAAATTCTATATTTTTTTCAAGTATCTTGGAGAACGTTAAAAATTTGGCTATAAATTAGAAGCATGGATAGCAGAATCAATTTCTGTGATTTTGCAGAAATGGTCTCAGCAATATTTATGTCTGTATTAAGGACACACATTTAGCACATACATATATTTCAATACATATTTTGTGAAGTTTGTTTCACATTGCAGAGTAATGTGGGACAAAATTATAATTAGAGCCATGCAAAGTGATATGAGCTATAAAGAGACAAACTCAGAGATTCCCTTATAGACATTCAGTCTACAAAAATGCCTTAAACTACATTTCAGGGTACAATTAAATGGGTTCAGACCCAGGTTTGATTTTAACTTATCGATCACTACCCGTATTTCCCCGAAAATAAAGACCCGGTCTATGGGAGGGGGCTCCAAAATAAGAACTAGGACTTCTTTTTGAGAAAATGAGATTTCAGGGTGATCAGCCTGGCTGGGTGCTCTGCCCCCGGCGTGGGCACAAGAAGCGGCAAGCGTGCAAGATGGTATCTGGCAGCAGACCGCTAGTCTCTTGGTTAGGGCACTCAGGCTGTGTAGCCCATGCAATGCAGGTGAATTGATTCCCTGTCCAAGCAGCAAACAGAAGCAGAGCCGGGGGGGGGGGGGCAGGCAATCCAGAAGTGTCGCACGGGCTGTGGGAAAGCCGAGAGACATGAAGACAAGCCGCCCACCCGCTCTGATCCACTGACTCGGCTTTCTCCCAGCCCATAAGCATCTGGATCACCTGCCTTCCTCCCTGTGCCTCTGCCTCCTTCTGCTACCAGTGTGCTACATGAAGACAAGCCTCCTACAGCCAGCTGCTGCTCCAGTCCACCGACTCCCAGCTTTCCCGCAGCTTGCGTGGTACATCCAGATCACATGCCTCTCTGCCTGCTGTTTGAACGTGGAATCAACTCACCTGTGCTGTGTAGGCTGCTGCTGGACACGGTCCCCACATGCTCTCTGCCTCCTGTGCTGGCCATGCTGGCCCCTCTTCACTAGGGCTTATTTTTTGGGTAGGGCTTACATTATGAGGACGCTTAAAAATCAGCCTAGGACTTATTTTCAGGAAAACAGTATATGTTGCTGCTTATCTTAAAATTCTTGCTTTTAATTTGAAGGCCATGCAATAGAAATTTCATTGGTTGAAGTCAAGCGCATTGAATTACTCTAGCAGAAAAATATTAAATGGGAATCATAATTTATGTTTTACTTATTAAAATGACTCACAACTACTAAAAAGTACATGTTAAGCAATCCAGAGCAATATTTTCTGGACTCTGAGGCTTCAAGAAAGCCATGTTTATGAGATTTCCACATATTATGTCTTTTTGCTACATTCCTTCATCCATAGAATTTACACATCTAATCCCAGGTTCACAATAAAGTCAGTATGAGTTCATTCTAATTTTTATGGTTTCTTCCTTATTTTCTCCCTGGAAGTACAGATCATATTGCATTGATTATAGAACTTCTGGGAAAAATACCTCGTAAGCTCATTGTAGCTGGAAAATATTCCAAGGAGTTTTTCACCAAAAAAGGCAAGTTGGAAAATAATTTGACGATTAAGATTTTATTGTAAAGTTTGTTGTCAAGTTGTACTGTGTTTATGAGACGTTTCAAGAACACATTGTTCAAAGTACAATGAAATTGATTCTAGCCTGCTTCCGTCTGCCTGTCTAGTTTTATTTGTGACTAGATATCCCAAATAACAAAGTACAAATATAGCATTAAATTTGGTTAGATGAAATAGTTATTTTATTGCTAAATAAAATTATTAATAAAAGAGTATCCAGTATTTACTTAATGTAAACAATTAAGATACATAGGAAGAGGAAAAGTGTTATACATTTGTAATTTATTCCAAAAGTCACAGGTGAACATGGAACTTGGGCTTTTCTATTAATTCCTGTACTAAATAACTCCATAACTTTTGCTTATAACATAATAAAATCCTAAGGTCTAACCCCGGAATACAAATAACCAGAATCAATGCCAATCTGAATATCCCTTTGGTCAATTATTTAAACTATGAATTTACAAAAGAATCATTTGTGATTTCATGTAGCAAGCTTTCCTTGATTTTAAAAACATGTACCTACAACTTACTAGCATTTACCAGAGTTTTTGTTTTCAAAGGGCATTGTCCAGTTTCAAGGAGAATAACAGTTTCAATCACAATTTGGAACATTTAAAAAAGATCTTAAAATCACCTGTAGATGGGCTATTATTACTAACAACCGTAAATCCAAATTGCAGCTCCGTAGAAAATTTGAGATGCAGTTTTTGCATTAAGTAGCTGTATTTGGTACATGGACAAATCTCCATCCTTTTGAATAAAAATACTTAAGCAGGACCAGCATAGTTAGTAGTTTTTGCTTTTAGAAATATTGCCTTGCAATGATGTTGTCAGGGCAGAGCATGGTTAAATAATATGGCCCAGATAACTAAAATTCTCATCACAAAATCTGGATTTTTTTAGCTTTACTTTTTGATCTTTTTTTCTCCAGAATTCTAATTTTATCATAGTTGATTTGTGGTTGATCTTGGTAATACTTGCATAGTGTGTCAAGTAGGTGTTTTCAACCCAATCCAGTACATGAAAGAAGAGCAACATTAATTCTATACAACAAAGCACAAATTGTCATTTTTTTTATAATGGGCAGTAGCAATTGGCCCCAGGTGATAGAAATTCCAGATCGTTGATGTAGACATTAAATAGCACTGAGGCCAAAATACAAGTTTTGTCTTATTCCTTTTGTTGCTTGTAAATAAAACTTTTATGTTGCATCTAACCTACATTATATTATCATAATATAATGTCCATATTAAAAATGCAAGATGCTGGACAGGAAACAAATTCTTTAATTTAATCCAAAGATTGATTCCAATAATAGGTAATAATTAATAGATAATAATAATCACATAGCATCCGCTGGTTCACACATTCATCAGAGGAGAAATCAATTGAAGGCCATAAGTGATACACAGGTACCCCACCTGGGATCTGACTAAAGTATGAAGGGCGCTCATGACAGAGCCATTTGAACCACTGAGGTTGGTTCTTTGCATTCACTCACCCTTCAGGTGGCCTTCCTCGTGGCCATTACTTCGGCAAGAAGGATATCCGAATTAGCAGCCTTATTCGTAAGGGAGGATATTTATAGTATTAAGAGTAGTATTAAGACTGGACCCAACCACCAACCTGCCTACTGTCCCTGTCTTAATGTTCCCTTTTATTCATATCTATTTCATGTATTAATAATAATGTTCATACTTATATATATTATCAAATGCATGCTTGACAAAATAAATAACTAGAATCAAAGGCATCCTTAAAGCCTCTAAAGGCAGCAAATTGCCTTTCAGAGGAAAATGGAATATTTTTTCTCCCATTTTTTCTCCCATCATAAAACACTGATCATTTATTCTGCCAGGCTTAAAACAACCTGAGTGTTTGTTAAAGCAAAATATTCCTTAAGAAAGGAGATTATTTTTCATTAAGCTACTATATTTTAATAGTAAATTTTACTAAAAATTATAATTACAGTAGGAAAAACCACTACAAAAAAAGTAATTTTGTACTATTGAGTTTTCCAAGGTTGATAACAAGCTGATCTTCCTATAATTGACAGGGTCTTTTATTACTCTCTTCTTATACAGGTAGTTCTCAATTTACAACCACAATTGAACCCCAAAGTTCTGTTGTTAGGTGAAATAGTTGTTCAATGAATTTTGACCCATTTTACAATCTTTCTTGTGACGGTTGTTAAGTGAATCTGACTTCCTTATTGACTTTGTCAGAAGGTCGTAAAAGATGATTACATGATCCTGGGATACTGCAACCATCATAAATGAGTCAGTTGCCAAGTGTCCAAATTTTGATCACGTGACCATGGGGATGCTGCATTAAGTCATAAGTGAAAAAACAGTCACTGGAAATTACTTTTTTTGGAGCCATTGTAACTTTGAAGTTACAATGTCATTTAGTCACTAAATGAACTGTTTTTAAGTCAAGGACTACCTGGATATAGAACTGATAACCCTATTACAATCAGAAGGGTGAAAACCAGATTTTTTTAATTCTTGGTAACTCTACTAGTAGAGTTTGGTAGATACATTTTTCCTGGCCAGAAATCTACCAGAGTTTATTATTAAAATAAGAAATTTCGAGATGAAGAGAGAAGTGTTCTTAACTCATGCTGGCAATTACTCCGAGCAAACCTGAAAACTCAATGTTTCAAAAGTATATAGTATCATTAAATACAATGACATCCCACATGACAACACATCTGGTTTCATATGTTTCTGCACATGTTTCTTCTATATTGAAAAAAATCTCTTATTCTGGGTGATAAATATATTTATTTGGTCTCTTTGAAGATAAGGAAGAAAACTTAGAATACCAAATTTTCCAGCCATGCTTTGGAATCTAGACTGCTTAAAACATATTCTGTTTAAAATATGTTCTAGTATGCAGTGCTATCTGCTTGTCTCTCTGCCTGCATAATGCAAATTATGAATTTTGGAGCAGAAAAAAAATGTTTATTTTATTTTGAAATGCATCCTTTAACTCAGTTCTGTTGTACTTCTGTTTTCTGTTGGCTTTCCTGCGTGTATTGTATTAATCTTTCTGTTATTATCCACAGGTGATCTGAAGCACATTACTAAACTAAAGCCATGGGGTCTCTTTGAAGTATTGGTGGAAAAATATGAATGGTCCCAAGATGATGCAGCTGCATTCACAGACTTCTTATTACCTATGCTGGAGCTGAATCCTGAAAAAAGAGCTACAGCAGCACAGTGTCTCAGGCATCCCTGGCTCAACCCCTAAATACTCCAGTCTGATACAGTGGCCCTCTCATTGGGTTACGGAATAAAAAATATAAACACACACACACACACACACACACACACACACACACACACCCCTAGATGTCCCAACCGTCCTTTTTCCTTCTTCCAGGTCAACTTTTTCCTTGTTGATTTTCAGAGTGAAACTTCTCCTTGAAGGCTTTTTAGATTTTAGATAAATCTAACTGTTCATGTGAGATTGTGTATTTGACTTGGTGGGGACTATTATTAGCCAGTGGACATCCAATATTATTTGCAGTGATTGGAGTTTGCCAAAGAATTTTTATGGGAATGTGAAATTATTGCATAGTCTCTTCCTTCCACAGATACCTTACCTTGAAGGAAATCTTCATGGGAATATACTCCCTTATTAAGTATATTGCAGTCATCCCAAGGGGGATGTGAAGAGCTTGTGAATCCCTCCTTAGCTCACTGACTCTGGGAGTCATTTCTTAGCGCACATTCAGTTGCTGGCAGTAAGAGGAAAAGTAGCAGATGGCACCAAGGTGGTAGCTCCATGAGGAGCACTAGACTCAACTAAAACCTTTGGTGTTTGTTCTGCTGCTTGGATAACTTCTTTTCTTATTTTTTTGGACATACTTTTCTTTAGCCATTGAATCTTTTGAAATTATTTACATACATATATATATATATGTATATATGTATATGTATGTATGTTAAAAAAAACTTACACATATATACACACATGCCATTTTTGATCTTTGGTGCTCAGGGTAGTTCTGAGACCAATGAACTTTGCTCTCCAAAGGTGGGCCACATAAACCTGAATAAATTTCACAAGGGAAATAAAATGAAAGGATGTGGTAAAAGTAACCATTTCTGCAGTATGGATCTATGCATTTATTGCCTGCAGAGGGGAGTCAAAAGAGTACCTGAATTCTACGCCAGGTCTGTCCAATATATAACCTTGGGCAATATGTCATTGCCAGCTTGATAATGTGGCACCAGAGTGCTTGATAAAACACTTCTGCAACCCAACCTGGAGTTTAAAAGTAGGCATATACCAACTTTGTGGCAGTCCACTTGTTACATAGGTCTGCTTTATGCCATTGCTGTCATATTGGCCATGCGTGAAATTGTATTTTTATTAGCAGTTCTCAGAAAGATAGATTATTCCCTTATTGTAAAATAAGGAAAGGTGATATAAGTGCTATCTTTTCAGCCTTGCTATATGCCCAGACGTGGAACCAACAAATGTTAATGAATGTAATGTTATCAACTGTGTTAACTAGTCTAGAATGCTAGACTTCTAGAAAGTAACTTTTTAAATAGAATGCTGTTTTTACTTATATATTAACTTCAGGACAAATAGTCTTAATTTTTTTCCAGTAGAGATGAAATGACAAATTCTGTTCTCAAAATCATTACAAAGATGCTGTTCAAGAATATATTGTAACTTTTAAACTCTAAGAAGAACTGGTTGTGACTGAATCTTATCAGATTTTTTTTTTAATTAGAAAAGTATAAAACACTTGTTAGTTTTACAGTAGGCACCTTCTAAACTATCCCTGGTTACTTTCTTTTAAATGTCTTCTGTATTCAGATGTAATGATAGGTTTGGGGTGGCTAGGATTTCAATTGCCTTCCTAACAATGGACCAAATAGACTTTTGAAATTAAAAAAATCTCCAAGGCTGAAAAGTGCTAGAAAACAGATATGTTTCAGGCACTGTTTGGGACAATTCAGTGCATATGCCAGTAGCAATCTCATTCACTGTTTGGCAAATCCTGATCTAGAGTCTTTTTAAGGTGTATCCCTTTGCTGAAAAAAAATCTGGTTAGAATGTGTTAACACAGCACCATATCTCCTTTTTAATTTAGTCATGTAACAAGACTGGGGTTTTAGCAAAACATTTCCATTTAGAAAAGCTTAAAGTTCTCTGTGCATAATCTTAAAAGGAAAAAGAAAAATGTTCCAAAAGTTTTACTTTTATTCACATTATTTGGGGTATCTTGCCTCCCAAAAGCACTTCTGTGCCTGCCTGTAAAAAGATTTAGGATAGAACTTAGAATATATGTTAGTACTTCCTCTCTGAATACTATGAAGACATTCTGGCAAGAAAAATTGAACTTCTGGTGACATTGTAGCCTCATTTGCATACCTTGACTATCTGACTAGAACAAGAGACATTTCTCGGTTATAATAAAGGCTTATTCTCCAATGAAGGAGACTTCTCACAGCTCTTTTGCACTAAAAGAGACCTTCTGAGATAGTATGAGTGATAGTAGCTTGTCTGGATTGTCTGCGTACTTTGTAGTTCACATCAGGTTCACTCAACTTCCAAATTGCCATAAAGTGCTCACTAACCGATTTGTACTTGTTTTCTTGACCTAAAACTAGAAGGAAAATACATTTTTATTCTTTCTATTGGGTGTATTGTCTTTTTTTTCTTTGTAAATACCGCACAATAAACAGATTATCCAATAATCCACAGATACTTTGGATATGCTGTCTATGTTCACCTGCAGTGTATATTGTAGAGCTCTTATCAGAAATTCTGTGAAGTATACATGGTTTATACATGCTAAGTATAAGCATAATATAACTTGTTGAATAAGATCAAACCAGTCACAAAGTTAAGGATGGCATTTGAATCTAGTCAGTGAAAAAAATAAATATGAGCATTACTGATGCAGTCCTATGAGCGTTAAATGTAGTTTTGTAAGTCATAATGATAGGAAGAAGGAGAATATTTCATTTCCAACTCCTATAATGTTACTTACTTTTTCTACTCTTTAGTTTTAGTCAAATTCATCACCAGAGCGGTACTTAGACCAGAGTTAGTTGAAGAGGAAAAAAAGCAGGGAAGTTAAATGCAACTAATCAACTACATTTAAGAAAAACAGTTCATTGCCTGAGGCTATTTTTTTTCTTTTTGTAATGAACTCTGTATGCATGCATGTGCTTGAGCTCTTGCTATTTCTCCACATACACGCTCTAAGAACCGGAGAAGCAGCAGAGCCTGCGTCCAAAGAGGGCAAACAGAAATGAAGGCAAATTGAGGAAGGAAAGCAATAACCTTCCATTTCCAGAGATGATCAAGTGAATTGTGTCAGAAAGCCAGGATTCTGAACTCTAAAGAAATATAAGTTAAGAGCTTCTTTTAATGTTTTTAAAATTGCCAACACTAATGAATATGATAGAAAGTCAGCTGACTTAGTGGTATAGCTTTAATAGATTGCCATACATATAACTGTCAGTTGGACATAAACTGAATTTATGTTTAATGCAGTGAGCCTTTGATTCTTGCAACATGTCTGCCTTGAAACCAAGGTAGCTGAGCTGATCCTTTGAAAGCTACAAATCAGATCTTAAATATAGCATCTCATTTCTAGGTTAATAGATTCCTTGAAGTCAGTGAAATGAGTTTACTGACAGCATTTCTAATACTTTCCTGGGGTAAACGGAGGGTGTACTCGGGAAGAATTCAATCCTCAGGTGATGAACTTGTGTTCTACTGAGGGGAGCAGCAGGCTGTGGGTTGTAGATGAATCAAGCATTAGAAATGGAAGATATAGGTATAGTACTTGTAGACTTTGCATACAGGTAGTCCTTGACTTACGACTGCAGTTTAGCTTAAAATTTCTGTTGCTAAAAAATTTTGCTAAGCAAAACATCTGTTAAGTGAATTTTGACTCGTACGACCATTTTTACCACAGTTGTTAAGTAAATCACTGCAGTTTGACTTTGCTTGTCTGAAGGGGATGACATGACCCTCAGGCACTACTCATCATATGAGTCCATTGCCAAGGGTTTGAATTTTGATCACATGACCATGGAGATGCCGCAACTGTCATAAGTGTGAAAAAATGTCAAGTCATTTTTTTCAGTGCCATTGTAGCTTTGAATTGTCACTAAATGAACTGTTGTTGAGGATTACCTGTACTGTGCAAATAGGTTGTTGGATAGTATCCAAAACAATAGTCCACATTGGAATTAATTGATCTTTCATTAGTTGGCCAATTCTGAAAATCAAATGTAGGCAGCTAAATAGCACATTAAGGTCCAGGACTGATTAAGTATTCTTAAAAATATCTGTTCCATGGATCAGCTAAAATGACAGAGGTTGGAAGTTACAGTACAGAGATGAAACAGTGGTGCCAAGGAAATCATTTACATTAGGCATGAAGACATTTTGAACAAGTCAAACCTGCATAAGAGAGACTCCACGTGAACCAGAGTAACCGATAGACTAAAACATCAAGAAGATAGAATAGTTCTTAAAACATTCCCAGTTTCCTGGGAAAATTTACCAGCATGAGGTTCAGAAAAGTAGATGTGGATGTTTCGAAAAAATCTTGTGATTGTCACATTGTTGAAGGTGGGTTAATAGAACAAGTGCCATGAAAGATGCACACCAGCAACATTTGAAAAAAGACAGTTAAGGTGTTTCTAATCTGCCAAAGGCAGAGTATCAGAGCCATTTAATTAAATCTCTGTGTTACAAATGATAACATGGAAGATGCAACAAATCCAGTGGAATGGTGTCATGGGGATACGGTCATCCATGATGGTGATCTTTATAAAAGGATAGAATTGAGGTGGGGGGGAGGTCTGTGTCATAGAGGATATATTATGTATTCAAAAGCTTTGAAAGATCCATACCTTTTTCAGAATTGCTTTGTGCAAATGTAAATTAGATATACAAATATACCTTCACCCCTTTATTGGAATGCATGAATAACATCTTGGTCCAAAAGCTCCAAGTTGTAACTCCTACATACAACCTAACTTTTTTCAATTCATACAAGTGAATTGACGAGACAAGTGAATTAACTGGGAATTAACTACTCCATTGGTTTAAGGAAAGCAAAACCCTATGTACCTATGTACCTGGGGGAAAAATACAATTCTGATGAGAAGGCTTGGGCAGTTGTCATATGTACTACACACAGACATTTGAACAGGACTCACAAGAGCTAAAGGGTTACATTTTCCCAAAGAAAGAGTTTGCAGGGCAGCCATATGCCTTTTATAATGTTAAACTAGCTAAATGGATGCAATATTTAATTCAGTAAAATATTTTGAGGTCTATTATTATCCAGATCTATTGAGCCCCTGCAGTTATAGAACAACATGATTACAAACAGGATGTGGAGATCAAAACCAATTAATGTCACGCTGAACAAAATTTATTTTGTCAATAGTCTTTTCTGGAAAAGGGCACATTGTTTTTTGCAGAATCGCTCTTGTATAACAGACTGATGTGTCTAGATAACTGACAGAATCCACATTAGCATTCATGTGTATCAAGCAGCTTTTCTGAGTCCAAGGTCATGTTGGAGTGCTCAGTATTCAAGGGCAGAAGTAAGTACACTTGCAATTCCTTCAGTATTCATCTTCATTTATTTTCTTCCTCTGTAGGACAAAAGAACATGCCATAATAATCCAGAAAGTCCCGTTTCCCCTCCCCATTTCTCCAAAAGCAGCTAATGGAATAATAACCCTTCTTTCATGGTCTTAAACGTTTTCCAAATTTGGCCATTATAAGATAATTTCAATACCCATCAGGGCTGGCTGAGGAATTCTGGGAGTTGAAGTCCCTACATCTTAAAATAACGAAGTTTGGTCTAAATAGAAGCTGTGATGTGACATGCGACACATAGGATAGAATTTGCCATTAGCACTTGATGAAGGGTGTTGATTTTGTTGACCATGCTTGACTATGATTATAAACCCAAGGAAGAAAAGCTCTGCTTTGGAGTAACTGACTTCAACTGTATTAGCATGGCAATGACAATTAGTGACAACCAGGTCAATTTTATTTGTGTTACTAAAGAAAGGGTGAGTAATATATCCCAGCTTGAGGGCCCTACCAAGTTTTTTACAGTATCCTGAAGGCCGTTCTTTGAAAGTTGTAGAGACTATTTTTAATTTGTTATATTTTGAAGTTTTGGTAATAACATCCCCAATAATCGGTTCTATGTCTGCTGATGTTTTTGCCCACCCGCCCACCTGAGCTTTTACCTGACCTTTATTTCCTGATTTTTCAACTTCAGCTGCCGAACGAGGCACAGCTGCAGTTAGAAAAGCTGGAAAAGAGGGCTGTTTCAAAGGCTGCATCTCTGCAGGCAGCTGCTGCTGCTGATTTACAGGCTCGCAGCTTGTAGGGAAGCTTGTAAATCCCAAACCGGTGGTCAACCCTGTCATATCCCACCCCCGGCAATAACCTTTTCCTTCTTCAACAGAGGGCACTGTGAAACCAGTTTTTTCCATCTTTTCTGATAGTGAGAGAGAGAAATCACCATCGCCAGGCAGTAATATAGGGGCACATTATGCATTTTTACAGGAATAAAACTGCATATACTATAGCCAGGTTTGTTTTTTTACCGTCGATACCTTGTAGCTTGTATATACTACCTTTTGTGGGAGCATGGAAGAAATATAGCATACCATGAGAACAATTTAAATTAACTAAGGAAAAGAAAGGTTCTGACAATTCGTATGTGATATGAGTTCTAATATTAATAATCTGCACACAAGACAAGCTTATGCACTTTTTGTCCTTATAAATTTTATGGAAGTAAATGTCCAAATCTCATCATCTATAGTTCTTTTGTCCTTCTTTGCTATTTTGACTATGGTAAGGGTAGGTTCTTCTGTGGGGAAAAAATGGCTTACCTTTGTTTTCCACTTGGAAATCAGAGGGTAGAAGATTGTCCTGCCGGTTGCCAAGCACAAATGCTAAAAAGGAAAGGATGAGGGCATCAAGAATGCCAATGATGCAAAGGATGTATGCCCAGCGCACAGTGCAGACTCCCAGGGTGTATTTGTCAGTCTTCTCTCCACACATGCGTTTCACCTCAGGGGAGTCCCAGCCATCAGGGTAGAGCAGGCAGCCAATAGACAAGCCTGCACCTGGAAATGAAACCGATTCAGTGATGGCTTTGAAAGACACCGTGGCAGCCTCAACGTGGTATCTCCTGCCATGGGTTTTTCATATGAAATATTCTGTTCAGGCTCCTGTTTATGCATGCTGGGCAAGCTACATAAATCTAATCAGTAAACAGATAAATTAGGACAGATGCAAAAGGAGGTTCAAGTGCAAATGAAGGCATGAGAGTACAATATAGATAATACATTTGCCACCTTTGAGAAATGGAGATGGCTTTTGGATAAGTCCCTTGTTTCTATTTTCTCTCTTTTGATACTGATCAGAAAGCCTGATATTGTTGCTCATCTTTCTGTCTTTGCCAAAACCACAGTTTCAGCCAAGCTTAGCGAAAGCTTGAATTAATGCAAATACAGGGTTAATTTGGGAACTAAAGAAAAGTTGTAGGCCTAGAAACTATTGTTAGCTGTCCCTTCACCAATTGAATAACCACAGGTTAGTCTCGTGTTCAGGGCATACGACGATCACAATATGTGATTGCTTTCTGGAAATAAAATATCTCTGATTAATACCTTATAAACTGTTCTTCTTTGATGAGTACAGTAAGAGAGATCTCTAATCTATCCAAAACGTGCATACTATTAGAGTTTAACATGAAAAGTAGAAAGAGGAACACAAAATTATAAAATTTCTGTCCTTGAAAAAAGTGGACAAGCACAGGACATTGAGAATTGCTTTTCTTGCCATCTAGTTTATGATTGTGATATTCCTGCAAGAAATTAAGAGCTGTGAAACTATTTTTATTTCTGTTGTTCAGAAAAGCATTAGTCGAGCCTTTCCTTTCCTAAAAGGCTGGTTATGTGCAAGGCATTGAAAGAGGAGTCTGCCCTACATTCAAGAAAAAAAATATTTTAAAATATCTACTCATTCCCTTTTTTTGGATCCTGAGTTTTAATCTGTGACAAGGCACTCCTCGCTTAACAACCACCCTGTTTAGCAACTGTTTGAACTAACAATAGTGCAGGAAAAAAGTAACTTATACACTTACAACTATAGCAGCATCCTGAGTTACATGACTGCCATTTGCACACTTTACAGCCAGGTTCTGACAAGCAGAATCAATGCAGGAGTGGACAGTTAAAATTGCAAGTTGCAGTCACATGATGACTTGCATAACAAATACATTGTTCAGTGATAGAGTTGCCTGTCTCAGTTGTGGTCATTAAGTGAGGACTGCCTGTACAGTACTTTAAGATGTAAATTTAAACAGCCAGGAATTTATATGGAAGTATGTTGAGATTTCCAAGGTACCAGATTCTATGGTCAGTATCACACATTATTATTGTTATTATTGTGAGGAAATTAAATTGTCAGATGAATGAGAGTGTGTTTCTTGGATAGAAACATGTCACAAGGTTGCCATAACAATTTACTGATTTATTATTTTAAGAAAAGTTTTTATACTCCCCTGTCACTTAAGATCTTTACAGTCCTCCAAAAGTGTCATGCCCTTGGTGGAGACTGACTCTGAGGAAGAGGAGGAACAGCCAAGAGAGAGTGGGAGTGTGGCTCCAGAGATGGTGGAGGAGGCTGGGGAAGGGCAGAGGCCAGGTTAGCAGTCAGAAGAGGATCCAGGCCCATCCCCTATCCATCCTAGGTCATGCAGGGAGGAGAGGATCAGGGAAAAGCGAGGTTTACTCAAGAGGAGATTGCCATGATCCTCCTTGTGGCTTGCAGGTGAGAGCTATGTATATAAGTTTGCAACTGCGCAGTTAGAATTTGCAGGAGTCAATTTAGTGTTCAACTTATAAGAGGTTTATCTTTGTTGGTGTTCTTCCCATGGACTTTTCGTGGTTATTTTCCTGGAGTTTATGATTAGTTATCTTGGCTTGCTTCGGCACTCTCATCAAAGCGGTTTGTTTTGATTTTATGTTTGCCTCATTAATTTTGTGACTTTAAACTGTGCCAAATAAAACAGTGGAGTTAAGTTGAAGGCCTGACTGGACTTTAATATATGATTTGGATTTTGGGTTATTTTGAGAGACTACGGGTCATCACAAGCATTGTGCTCTTCCGCCAATGTGGGTTAATCAGAAAGAAGCCTATTCAAGCCTCTTAAGTTATTTACGTTTGAGGCCAGGAAGAATTACTGCTTTCTTTAATGCCGTGCCTGTCATTACAGCTTATCCCAAATGCTACTGCTAAACTTGTTGCAGACTTACTTTAACGTCTCTTTCACTCAATGCATTTCTATATGCTAAAGAAGCCTCTGCAGATAATGTAACCAGGCTTTGTTCACTGTCATAAATATTTGAAAAAGGTTTCAAATATCATTACTGGCTTTCAGCATCTTCTTGCTTTAAGATCACATGGCCTTCTACAGGTCTCTCTCACTACAGAAAAACTGCAGAGAATTGTGCTCATCTTTGGCATCCCCATTACAGGCAGGTCTTAATTAGCTTACACATATTTAAGCAGGATATTCTGGCTGGAATGGAAAGTCATTACCTAATCCTGGCCCTAATTTGAATTTGAGGTAATTTTTAGAAGATGGAAAGCCAAAGTGCATTTCATCAAGCAAAGAACCCTTGTGTTTTGCATAACATTAAATAAAGCAACTCATTTATTTATCTTGGAATGAGGTGGAAGAAGCAAATAATTTTTAAAAAAAGTTGCCACTAATAGCAAAAATTTATAAATGAGCAAATGGAAGGCAAGATATATTTCATTTTGAATTTCTGTCTGCATTCTATTTCCCAAACAGCATTACTTAATTTTGCCTCTATGGTCTTGTATGTGTGCTGCGTGTGTGTTCTGACTTGCAATGTTTGCTAGGTTCTGGTTTCCTTAAATATTTTTCTTTCTATAACATTGCTGACAAATACAGGAATACTATACATAATTTTATATGTAAAGTATCCCAATTAAAACTGGATCCTAAGTCTAGATATTTTGGTGAATCTATTATAATTATGGCTATGTTTGATTCCAACCCACTATTTATTTTGAATTAGAAAAATCTTTACTCTTTTGCCATTAAATATTGCAGTAATATACTTTACTTTCATCATAACCTTCCCATGGCCACACTGGCATGGAATTATAGGAAGTGTAGCTTAACATATTTGAAAGCTGATGGTCTCTATTGTATTGGCAGTTTTCTCTTACGAATCACAATTTTACCGTTTTTCTTCTTAGACTCCAACTATCTTGATGGTTTTCTTACTTCTCTCATACATGAAAGGATATACAAACAAAGCTCATTTTCCTTTTGGCCTTGGAAATTGCTAGCTGCTAATAAAGCATCTCCTTTTCATCAGAAAGAAGCAGCTTTCTTAAAACACGCATCTCTTCTCTAGGCAATAATAACTGCTTAAACCTGCCTGTCAAAAGCACTGAAGATGGATCAGTGATCATATCCAGCAAGATTCCTCTTGTGTTCTCCTTGCCAATTCCTGGATTGTTTTAGTGATGTTTTAAATTAATACCCTTTCTATATAGTCACTTCGTGATTACATCCTATAGCTTTACCAGAGACAGTGGTTATGGCAGCCACAAAGAAAGCAGATTAAGAAAAAAGACATTAAAACAACTTCATTTAAAAAAAAACCCAAACAATCAGAAAAAGTTCATCAATTGCTTGTCCTTTGAATAGATTATACAATTAAGTGTCATTGCATATCACTAAACAGATTACAATATGCTTCAAGAACCGGTCATCTCACTAAAATAAACACATTCCTGGCTGTCATGAGAACTAAAGAAATGGAATATAATGGTTTCAGCAACACTTAGCACATTCAGGAAAAAGCTGCCAATGGAACTTGAATTCAAATAGCAGATTTATATTCACACACTGAAAAGAATTGCATCAATCAAGGAACTAATATTTACTTTGCAGTATCACAAATCCTTTTTGCTTTCTCGTTGTTAGGAGTGATGCCTATTGGAATGTCAATCCAAATAGCAGATTTATATATTGACTTTAAATAGATGCCCCTTGCACTGCAAATTTGGGAGATAGAACAAAGAGGTTATGGAATTCCCAAGCATAATACACTTGAGCGGGAATCCCTTAGCACATTGAAGTTATGTTTAATGGATGGCTTAATCTATCTCCTGGGTTCTCTATGTCCAACTCACATGCTGCCAGTTGCATCCAAGCACACACTTTGTAGACAGTGGCTGCATTGCAGAAGAAGAAGAGGCTAAAGCAGAGGATGCAGCCAATTATAAGAAAGGTAGAAATGCCCACAAAAAACATAGCTGTTTTGAAAGCACTTGAGGGGATGGTACCAAAGTCCAGCGGGCTGCCTTTGCAGATGAGTTCACCAGTCAGGGCATTTCCAATGCAATAGGAGTAGAGGCCAAAATAACCAGCTTGTGGAGTGTCAATGCTGTCCCCAATCCAATAGGGCTGGATAAAAGTTACCACCATGATCACAGCAAAGCAGAGGGTAAACAGTGCCCACAGCACTCCCATGGCTCGAGCATTCCTCACATAGTTGGTATGATAGATCTTTGCTGCTTCCTGTGCTGGCAGCATCTTTGCCATGGCTTCACGGAGAGAAGGCTATGTCTTGTAAGACATGGCTTGAAGTTCAGGGTCAAACAGAAAAATGATTGCCTTCTCACTCCAGGAATTTCAATGAGGAGCAGCACATAGGGAAGCTGAATCCAAGGAAGAGGGGCTGCAAAGTCGGCTTTCCACCTCACTGAAAGATCGGGATTCTGTGAAGCAGCTCTTGCCTTTCCCGTGACTCTTTGCCCCAGCCACAGATGCTCAGATGACCATTTGCAAGAAGGGCTATTAGTTTCCATACTGAACAGCTCAGTGGGAGGTGCTGGAGCCTGAAGAGTGCTTAGCCTTAGTTGCTGCTGCTGCTGCTGCTGCTCCTGCTCCTCCTCCTCCTCCTGCTCTTCTCCCAGCATCCTACGTACCTGGTGCTTTCCAAGAAGTCGGCATTCCCTCCCTGTAAAGGAAATATCCTCCTGCTACCAAACAGCAGAGAAGAGGAATTTCAGCTGCTTTATTTGTGAGCTCTGTTTCAGCACCACAGACAGCAAATGGCAGAGAAAGCCAGGAAGCCCAAGGCTGATGAACCAAAGGGTAGACACTGTTTCCCATTCATTGGGGTCACACATCAGAGGACAGGCACCAATTCCCTTGACTAGGATAGATAGAGATTAATCCACCATCCCCATTTCAAATTAAGTATCAACAACTATACCTTGGAAAATAGTATGTTCCTGGACAGGGTGTATAAATCTTGTTCAACATAGAGTTAACATAAAAGCATGTTATGCTCATCCTACAAAAGAGAGCAGAATGCCAATTTGTACATCATCAAGGATGAACTGGTTGTACCAGGTATTGGCTTTAAGGCTGTATTCATAAATCTCAGTAAGCTATTATGTGATCTGTATAGTTTTGACATAAATATTTCCAAACAGTACAGTCAGTCCACTAAATTTTATGACGTAAAATATTATGCAACCTTGCAAATGGTGTCTTATTCAACAAATGGTGGGCATGTAAATCATGGTTAGTGTAATGTATGAACATTCACAAAATTAACATTTCTATAATATATTAACTCTGTATTATTCTATCTTGATCGTATCCTTTGCAAATGTGATGAACTATGCTCCCAGAATACAATTAAGCTGGCAAATCAATTAAATATTATTATGGTCATAGACCAGCATAAGAAGGGAGGAATAAACACAGTCAGTAATTTTAAAAGCTAAAAAAATACACAAAATTAAAAATATATAATGCTGATACATACATATATTAGTATTTATTATATTTTCTAAGATGGTATTTTCTAAGATGGCCTCTTGTTGCCGCAGGACATCTAGTCATTTTTGAGAATTTCTGAGAAGCCAAGTATTCCACTCTATCATTACTGGAAGCCCACTGAAAGGGAATGTACGGAACTTGCTTGGCTGATTGAAGAAATAAAGGGACAGCAACCTTATGGTGGATATTCACCAAATGTAATGTAACAATTGGCTTTAAAAAATGGAAAATGTGACATAAGCGTTACATGTAGATTAAAGCATGAGGAATATTCAGACACCCTTGGAAAAATCTTCTGCCATAAATTCTAGCTAAGCTGATGAGTTGGCATGACTTCCTCATGGTCTCAAATGATAATAAATAATTCTTATTTGTTGTCAGTATAAAATTCTTTAGGCTATTGCAGTGTAACGAATCTTCTTGAAAAGAAATGTGTGCCTATTTATGATATAACCTGGCTTATATATTCATAATTTGTAATTAATTACATGAAAAATATTTAAATGAATATGCAGGAATCAGATAAGTCTGTCCATATGTTTTCAAATCCTTGCAGAGAAATTTCATGTACATTCTGAAACTAAAATCAGCATAGACCTTACCAGAGTATTTGGTTTTTCTTTGTAAATGCTACTTAGTCAGTAAATGTTACTTACTCAGGTTAGAGTAGGCAATGTTAGATATCCAGACTGAGAATAATAATTTTGTTAGGCATTATCAACATGTATCTTACTGACTGATTAGTCCAGGATTGCATAACAAACATTTGTATTCTGAGAAAGTTCCAGTAGGCACATCTGTTGTTGGTTCCAGGTAGCTTCTTGTTTCAGGCAACCTGGCATACAACTATGAGAAATAAGATGTCTTTCACACATGTTGTTATAGCAGGATTTTTCCATTAAACACTGTTGAACTTTCTGTATCAGCTTTGTCTGACACAATCCCTAATATTAGACTGGAAAAATTCTTATCACTCTCAGCCAGCATGGCTATGATACCAATCTGTACAGGTGTTCAATTGGTCCAGATGGCTCTAGACTGGGAAAACTTATGCTATACGAAAGTATTCTAACATAAATGATGGGGGGGGGGGAGAAAATTCTAGGATTATCTGTTCCTTTTTTAAATAAACCAGCTAGAAAGCTAAGGAAAGAGGTTTATATTTGCTCTTATTAATTTTGCTTCATCAAAATAAGTTCCATCAGTTCATCAAAGCTATTGATGAAAGGATCAAAACATTATTAATGAACTGACCTAGACCACACATCACACTAAATCAACAGTGCAAAAGCTATAACATTACACTAAGCCAGAAACCATGATTTTCCACTCCAGTGCCTGAGTTCACAAACACATTCAGGCAAATCCTATCAAAGGATTGAGCAACGTTTTTCTAAGTTTCACAGAAAACTGACATGCTGGACAGAGATGGAAAATTCAGGACAGACACATATCACCTACATCATGGTTTGTTGAACATATCAAGTTGTTAGTTTAACATCTAAAACTAAACTTTGAATCCTGGTTTCCAACAACTGGGTGAGCTTTTAGAATGTTCTGACCTAACTGCAACAGATCACTAGAAGGGCTTCCAGATTGTATGAACTTATCAGTGTGATGATTGTCTTGCTGATATTGTCCTAATCTCTGCAGGATTAAGAGTCCTAATCTCTGCAGGTTTCAAAATAAAAAAAGACATACTCTTAATTTACAATCCCAAAGTTTGTAGATTACAGCTCTTATATTTTGCTTGTTACTTTACTGTTTAAGGCCCGGTCCCACTGGCCGACGGATGCAAAACGAATGCATAAAGGACACAGCGGACGAGCAAAATTTCGGGGGTGGCTCCATCCATTGTCATCCGCTCCCAAAAGTGGTGAAAATTTGCATAAACAGAACGGAAAAGAACGGAAAAGAACAGATGTGGGTAGTATGTAGCGGGGATGTTAAACAGATGTTCATAGGAAGCCTAGCGGATGAAAGCGGATGGAAGCGGATGACACATCCGAAGGGGTTCCGGGGGAAACTTTTGAAGCAGACGCATAGCGGGAGGGGCGGATGCATAGCGGATGAAGCAGATGCATCACGGATGCCTATAGGAAACAAAGGGGATGCCGCGCGGATGTATATCGGATGCAAAGGGTTCACTGCGCATGTGGGGAGTATGAATTGCGTCAGCTCCGTGGATATAAAAGAATGCAGCATGCACAGAGTCAGCATACAGGGGAAAGACGTGCTGCCACATACATCTAGCAGGAACACCATGGTTCGTCATTCAGGCAAGAAGAGGAAGCCCGTGCCTACTCGTTCAAGCCCTGGCAAGAAGGACAGAACCAGCATCCCACCCTCTGGCACTGACTCTGAAGCTGCTGCTGCTGTGGTGGATCAGCCCCAAGGCCCTCAAAGCCCTGCTGCTGAAGGCCCTGCTGCTCAAGCCCCTGAAGGCCCTGCTGCTCAAGCCCCTAAAGGCCCTGCTGCTCAAGCCCCTGAAGGCCCTGCTGCTCAAGCCCCTGAAGGCCCTGCTGCTCAAGCCCCTGAAGGCCCTGCTGCTCAAGCCCCTGGAGGCCCTGCTGCTCAAGCCCCTGAAGGCCCTGCTGCTCAAGCCCCTGCCAGAGGG
The DNA here is from genome assembly GCA_015471245.1 of Laticauda colubrina. Taxonomy (NCBI): domain Eukaryota; kingdom Metazoa; phylum Chordata; class Lepidosauria; order Squamata; family Elapidae; genus Laticauda; species Laticauda colubrina. The sequence goes on along the minus strand of BLBF01000020.1, from coordinate 53,005,895 downwards.
AGGAAGAGGCAAGGGAAGGAGAAGGGAGAGAGGAAACAGTACACTGTTTCCGAGGAGCATGAGGATGAGGTGCTGGAATGGCTGAGGGAGAACGAGTACCTCTGGAGAAAGGGCCACAGACTGTATCGGGACACCAAGAAGAAGCAGGCAGTTTGGAGAGACAAGGCAGAGAGCCTGGGGTACACTACAGAAGTACTCCTTGGATGGTGGAAGCACATGCACACCTAGTATGGCAAGCTACACCTCAAGAAATCCGGGCAGGCCGCTGTCAAGCTCACTGACTAGGAGATATACGTCATGGCCAAGTGCAGTTTCCTGGAGGGTGAGATCCGCCGCCGAGGAGAAGCCCCTCTGAGACCCCTCTCCTTCAGATAGCCCACAGACAGCCAGTCCTTTTCCAGCCAGGAGCCAGCTACCCTGTCCAGGCAGGTGTCTTCAGAGGGCCCCACGGCAGAGATCCCCCCGACAGATGCACCCTCCATGCCAGCAGACTTGGATGATCCCGTGGAGGATGACGCCCTGTTGTCACAAATGGAGGAAGAAGCAGCAACCACCAGAGGTCAACCCACCCCCACCCCTAGCTCCAGAGGATGCAGGCAGAGAGGCAGACTGGAGGGCCAGGACCACAGTGTGCTGTTGGAGATCAGGGACACAATGAAGACCAGTACAGAACTTCTCTCTCAACTGGTCCACTTGGACAGAGCATCCTCGGGCCGGAACACCTTCATCACCTACGTGAGCCAGACCCTGAGCGACCTGCCCGAGGCCCAGTACCAGGTGATGAAGCAGAAGATCACAGCACTTCTGCACAACTCTCAAGGCCCAGCTGAAGCTGCTCCTACCCAGTCCAGGTCTGCTCCTCCACCCTGGGCAATGTCAAAGCCCTTCCACGGCTTTCAACAGCCCCTCACCTACCAAGGCTATGACTACCAGGACTTCCCACAGCAGAAGCAGAACTTCCCAGTCCAGGCCCAGGTTCATCGGACGCCACAGACACCAGTCCTCACCCAGCTGCAGACCAGACAGCCCCACTACACTCCTCCTTCCTCCACCCCACCGTCAATGGATAATCTGTCACCAGTATTGGGCCTGACATCTCAAGTCCTTGATGAAGGGCCTCTCAACCTCATGGGACTGAGTCAGCTCTTGGATAGCTTCCTAAACACACCATCCCCTGTTGTACCCTCGGGGCCAAGCACCCCAATGGTGCCTCAGACCAGCACTCAAGCCACAGCCACCTCCACAGTCCCTGCCTGCTTAACATGAACATGACTCAGAGTGACTGAGAATAGTGTCAGAGACTGAGTTGTTTACTTGTTAAGTTTATATTTGCTTAAGACGCTTTACTTGGTTCATTTTGCTTATTTAATAAAGTCATAAAGTTTATCTAAGAAAGTTAATAAAGGTTATCTTTGCTTAACACACTTAATACAGTTTGCTCGGTTCATTTTGCTTATTTAATAAAGTTTACCTAAAACTTATTTCATAAAGTTTACCTAAAACAGTTAATAAAGATTATCTTTGCTTAACACACTTGGTTCAATTTTTTTGCTTCATAAAGTGTTGGTGAAAACTTTGAAAAAATGGTTTAGCCTTTGCATGCTTGTGGGATAGATAAGGAAAGTTGTGGGATAGATAAACCTCCAGTGCAAGCATAGTGGGACTGTATGGTCCACCATCCCAGCAGTCCAGATGATTTTCTCCCCCTTTTTATAAAAAATATCGGTTGTCCGCTAGGTGTCCTTCTACATACTCTAGACATACTCCAGACATCCTAAATATATGAGATACATCCCAGATACAAACGTTTTGTCCATTTTGAATACTTTATATACGAGATGCATACGCTTACATCCTTTCTATTTCCATGCTACTAACGCTGTGTAGACGTTCCGTGTACCTTTTGTTTCCTCCCTCTTTCCGTTTTCAGCTGCAGCGGATGTGAGTTGCGGGGATGCCCAGAGGATGCAGAGAGGATACAGCGGACGTTTAACGGATGATAAACGGACATAGAACGTTTGTTGCCCGGATGTCATGGATTTACATCGTACACAGCGGAAAATTCATCCGTTCACAAAGTTTTGTGCAGCTCAAAACGTCTTGCGCGGATGAAATCTCAGTGGACGGATGCTCGAGGGATAGAGCATGTGGAACACGTATGCAATGAGTACACAATGGATGCATAGCATTTCCAATGTTTTTTCACGTTTTACATCCTCTTTGCATCTGTTGGTGCAGTGGGACATGGGTTTTAATATCAGATATGTAATGTGGGTTCCAGACTGATGACCTATATTCAAGTATTGGTCCAGCAAATGTTTTGTATGCTCTAGTTAGTAGTGTGATATTACCAGAGAAAAAGCTACGTAGGATTAGGTTAACAACTGTTAATGCCTTTTTGGCTATGTAGTTACAGTGGGCTCTAGCACTTAGATCATTAGAGATGAGTACTCCAAGGTCCTTGACAGAGTTTGGATCATCAACAAGGTCTTGACTATTTTGTATTTTATTTTCTGATTTTTTTTTGCCAATATGTAGGAAAGAGCATTTATTTGTTGAGATTTGAAGTTGCCATTTGTTTGACCATTCTGATACATAGTCAAGGTCTTTTTGAAGAGTAGTAGTATTGTCTGTGGTGTTGAATCTGAGGTGTTATTCGACCGGTTAACACCTATTTGGGTGAACCGGTAGCAGTTATTTGGCATGGGTTGCCGAACCAATGGCAATGGCAACCCCCAACCCGGTCACTTGTGATCACTCTCCTAGCTTTCCGTTCCCCACATCCTCTTTCTCCCTGGGGAAAAGGAAGAAAGGCATGGATGCTGCAAGTATCACTTTCCCCTTGTGAGTTAAAGTGCTAGAGTGAGAAGGAGTGCGGTCTGACAGAGGGGGTGGGGGTGAATTGAGCCTTGGAGCACTTTTGCAACGTAAAAGAAGCCACTCAAGCCTTGAAGAAATTTAAAGAAGCTGCTTCCAAAATACTTGTCTGTTAAGTGCTCTCTCTCTCTCTCTCTCTCTCTCTCTCTCTCTCTCTCTCTCTCTCTCTCTCTCTGTGTGTGTGTGTGTGTGTGTGTGAGAGAGAGAGAGAGAGAGAGAGGGAGGGAGAAAGAAAGAAGGAAAGAAAGAAAAGAAAGAAAGAAAGAAAGAGGAAGGTAGAGAAAGAAAGAAAAAGAATAGAAAGAGAGAGAGAGATAAAACTCTGCGCTATTATTTTTAATTGTTCCATTATTTATCATGTGTTAATATTTTACACTGTTCCTAACCTCGAGTGATTTTTCTGCCTTCCTTTTGCCCAGGGCTACCACATATTTTTCAGGGTTTACATGCATTCAATGTCAATAGTCCAGAGCATAAAATACATGTGTTTAACAAGAGTTGAAAGGGACCTTGCATGTCTTCTAGTCCAACTCCCAGCTCAGGCAAGAAAACTGAGGATGCCAAACTCTGAGTAGAAATCCTGGGAAAGGTATCAGAATAATACCTAGAAGGGACCTTGGGGTGAACCCGATACCATTTCAGAGAAATGGCTGTCCAGTCTTTTCTTAAAAACGTCCAGTGATTGAGCCCAGAACTTCTGGAAACAAGAAGGTGCACTGGTTAATTGTTCTCACTGTCAGGAAGTTACTCCTTAGTTTTAGGTTGCTTCTCTCTTTGTTCAGTTTCCATCCATTGCTTCTTGTTTGCATTCTGCTTCTTTGGAAAATACATTATTCTCCCTTTCTTTGTGGCAGCCCCTTAAAAGCCTCTTGCCTATCACACTCTTGAGTAAAGCATGTGAGCCATTTCCTCCTTTCAGTGGTCCATGAAAGTACATCTATAGTATGTCGATAATAAATTCAGAAAAGGTGAACAACATTTTTATAGAACTATAGATAAGTTGAGGCTGGGTGACAAGGAATGGCTGGGAGGGGACAGGCCAGGTGAGGCACCCCTTGATGTGAGTGACATTGAGTTGGCCACGCCCACCCAGTCACATGACCACCAAGCACACCCACCCAATCACATGACCACAAAGCCACACCCACTAAATAAGCCACACCCACAGAACCGGGAGTAAAAAAAATTGAATTCCACCACTGTGTTGAATAACTTTACATCGTCAGCTAAGAGAACGCAGTTGCTCTTAATATGAACACAGAGGTCATTTATGTAGAGTATGAAGAGAGTTGGTCCTAGAACAATGCCCTGGGGGACACCACTGTTGACAGGTACAGAATTTGATAGGACGCTCCCAATTTTGACCATTTGTTGTCTGTTTGACAGGAATGCTTCTATCCAGTTATGCAGGTGTCCACAGATACCATAAAATTTTAGTTTTAGGAGTAGTTTGTCGTGTACCACTGAATCAAAGGCTTTACAAAGTTCTATGTAGATTGCGTCTATTGTTTTGCCCTGATCGAGTTGTGTGGTCCATTATTTTTGCAGTGTAAGAGTTGCAGATTACAGGATAGTTTTTTTCTGAAACCAAATTGTTTATTAGAGAATAGGTTGTTTGTCTCTAAGTGGAGGATGATGGATTGGTTAATAATTGATTCCATGACTTTATAGGTGACGCAGCATAAAGAGATTGGTCTGTAATTTTCAACTAGGCTGAAAATTACAGACCAATCTCTTTATGCTGCATCACCTGTATTCATTCATTGAAGGAATATTCATTGGAAGGAAGCATTCATGTGACTTTGACAAAGGGTTTATTAACTGCAACTTCCAGATAGGTCTGGACTCTCATCCTAAGAGCCTTTGATTGACTTATTGGCTGCCAAGAATCAATGGACAGACTTTGGATTTTGTTACTGCTGACACTTGCTTTGGCAGAGTCTCCTATTCGTCCAAGAGGACTGTTTATTAACTTAGTAAGTGAATGTGAGATATTCTTATTTTAATCCTTCCAGAATTATTTTCTTTTAGATTTGGACATGTATAAGGCTAAGAATAATTTGCTCTGGTCCTATTTTTCTATTTAAAAAACCTGCAGCATTATTATTCAATTGATAATTGAATAATTTGCTGAAACTAATCATACATGCAATCAATATAGGGTACTATGTAAATCAGAACATAATCATCAATGTCAACACATGACATTCCATCAAAATTCGTGTGAAATGATTATACAGCTGGTGCAGGCTAACATAACCTGGTAATTACACAGTGCGCTAACATATTTTTATGGAGAATATAGTAATGAATCTAAAGAGAAAAGGCTTTTCATAAAAGAATAGACATAGAAAAATGAAAAGAATGGGCAAATTGCTGAATTAACATCTTGTTTCACACATTTACCTTCTGGTTTCACATTTGTTTTCCTCTAGAACAATGGGGAGTTGTGTCTTAGTAGCTTACAGTGCAAAAGCCTCTGCTGTCACCGACCCAAAGGATTAAGTCTTGCTCGCTGTGCAAACAAGGCAGCTGAAAACCAAGAATGTTCCCTAAAAGTGAGTGTCATTTAAAAAAAAAAAATATGCCCATCATGAGAGAATCAGAGAGACATATTCTACTGAGCATGACAGAAATTAAGTGTTCAGCTAGTAGCACAGAAGACAACTTTAAAGTAACCATGATATGCCTTGTACAAAATAAACATGATGAAATAAAATTATATATTAATCCATTGGCACTATTATTGTAGGAAGATGAATAATTTAAAAGTGAGAAACATTTGTATGGAGAAACATGTCAGGGAATTCATAGTTGGTCTATATCCCAGGCTAATATCTCTGTTTTCTGCATCTTGGAGAAAATGGCCAAGGCTAAGGAGAGATTGTTATGAATGATGGAAATATATATATATATATATATATATATATATATATATATATATATATATATATGTGTGTGTGTGTGTGTGTGTGTGTGTGTGTGTGTGTGTGTGTTTTTAAGTTATCGCGGGTACTTACATGTGTGCTGTTCAGCTTCCTTCGGGTAATGTATATGTATATGTATATGTATATGTATATGTATGTGTGTGTGTTTTCTGAGGTTTTTGCGGGTATTTGTATGTGGATCTTTGTGGGTGGCATTAGCTAGGGCTCTGGATTCGAATTCTTCCATGAACAGGTTTGCAATGACGGGTGACAGTGGTGATCCCATAGGGGCTCCTTCAATTTGCTTGTATCTTTGTCCTTTGTATATGAAATATGTGTTGGTTAGGCAGTGTTCTGTTA
>BLBF01000020.1:52921783-52994845 GCA_015471245.1 Laticauda colubrina | reverse complement strand
ATTGGCGCTCGGGAGAGGGTGAAAGCTGCCACCACTAGTCTCATTGGTGCTCAGGACAGGGTGAAAGCTGCCACCATTGTTCCTGTGAGGAGCATCAGAGGAAGACTCAGTGGTTGGGATTAAAGGCTGGCTAATAAGGGAGGCATTGGCAATCTGGCTTTGTCTGGTGGATTCAAGAGGGTAAGCACTGAGTTCAGACCCTAGAGTATGCCCACAAAAGATCCTGCTTTCTTCCTTGTTTATCTTCAGGCTGAGGATCAATTTGCAAGCCTGAGTCTGCACGTCTTCTTCAGGATGGATAATGAGAGCCAGCAAGCGCTCAGAAAGGCGGGAATTGTCACCAAAGATGATTTCATGGAGGGAGTTTTTGTTATAGTCCCACTGCATTGACTGGTACTGTGGAGATTGGCGCCCTTCGCTAAGTCGTTCCACAAATGCTAACATCTTGCAAAGCAGATTCCCAGGGTGAGATGTCTGGAAGATGTTCAGGAAGTCAGCGGGAACCTTGGAGGAAAAGATGAAAAACACTTCATTCACAATACTTCAGTTCAGAGTCTTCCTCCTCATTCTTTCCTCTCTCCTCATCAGCTCAAGGGGTGAAAGGTAACACTAACCCTGGCTACCCCATTCTCAAGCTGGACACTGCATGTTATCACAAAAAAGGGAAGGAAAATAAGATATCAGTTTGTTTAAATTCATAATTAAAGGTGCCCTGAATTTCATTAAATGGCTGTAATCACGTTCTCTGCACGCTAGTTCAGCCTGTTATCCAGGAGAAGTGGATGGACAGCTTCTCTACTGTTCAGTGTCACAATGCATACCTGTCCATCCTCTGATGTAGGCCAGATCAGGATACTACATGACAAGGATTACAAGAATACAATTGTACTGTTGTAGGGTATAATAACATTAGCTTGAAAGCCTGCCAGAGCTTTCTTCTGCCCATCGTATACCAAACATAATCAACATAGCATTGTTTTGAATTTCCCCCCATGCTTTTTCCTTTCCCAAGACTGAGTTGTCAGTTACTTTCGCTTAATGGTTCTCCTAATAACCCTTCACTGCTTTTGTCAAGGTTATCTCTGTATTCATCTACCTTCTCTCAGATAAAATTGAGGAAGAAGAGCTATTTCTGGATCGGGTCTAGAAGGAGCTTGCATATTCATGATGAGTAACAGGGACAAGGCTAGATCAAGCCCACTGCCAAGAATATGACAGCTAAGTGCTCGATTGTGCCTATCTTCCTACATTAGAACCCAGAAGATGTCGACAGTCAGATTCAGATTTTAGGAATAGCTGAGACAAATTCTGCAGGATCTGGAAGTTCTCCTTAAGCAATATCTAGGTCTCTAAAAACATACAGTAGCTTTACAGTAACATTTGAATTTGCTCACTGAAATCTCAATCTTATTCACTGTAGTCTCTGTGTGAGTTGCCTGTGATTTTAACCAATGCTCTTCATGACTGACCAAATGCAATAAAACTGGGCTACAGCAAGCTGATACAAGCCTTGAACCTGATGCCCAATCCATCACACACCCCAAAATATAGAAAAGATGAAACTATGAGTTATGCAAGCTTGGTTCTAGAATTATTCCTAGGAATTACCACACTCACAAGGACACCATTAACCAGGCTCAGGAAACTAGAAAAATGGATTAGCAGAGTTTAACTATATGGTGTGACAAATGGACATTCTTATTTCTTCTGCTTTTGATCTGACTTTTATTTGGCACTATTTTGACTTGCCACAGATTAGAAGGCTTTCTGGCTAATTTCAGCCATAAAACAGGGCTTTAAATTATATTTCATAGGTTTCTAGAACTTAGGAAGCCAAGCTTTCATAAATTGCTGCTATGTAGTCAGATTCTAAGAAGAAGCTAGAGATGCTATGACTCAATGATACTGGAGATGGTCTCTGCTGCAGCGGTTCAAGTCCTAGCACTGCATGTGGGGTAAACTCCCATTGCTTGCCTCAACTTCTGCCCCCCTTGCAGTTTGAAAGCATGTTCTATGTGAATACATAAATAGATACCACTTCAGTGGGAGATAATGCAGTCAGTCAGATTCCTGCTGGTTCTGACCCTTTCCAGTTTACGAGGTGGCTCCGATGGAGGAAGGGGATCTTGGATGACCCTGCTGGAAGAGCTACCTGTCTTGGTCTCTAGTGTGAAACTAACTTGTCCTGCTGTGATGCATCTTGGAAAGCATGCAAGCGTGTATCCAACAGAGCTAGTAAACAGGCAGCCAAACTAGCACTCTGCATTAATATTGTAGTGTCCTGGCTAATGTAACAACGCCATATTCTAAATAAATAAAAGATTATGAAAAAGTGAAACCCAACCCCCAAACCTCTCTGGTGATCCCGGCAATTCCTGCTATGTCCTACTGCTGCCTCCCACCCCAACACAAACTTCTTACCTGGCAATTCATGATATCATATAGCAAGTCTTCTTTCTCAATGAGTGTATGAAGAAATTTGAGAACTTGTACCTGATAAAACAGGTGATAAGATCCATTTTAGAAAGTGCCATGTAGAAACAAGAGCATTCTACCTTCCTTTTATAACTAAAGCTCTCTAGCAAATAAAGAGGCACTGCTGGCAATTTTTGCTGTTGTTGCTGTTCCTGGTCATTTCCCCATAAGGGCTTTATTGCATCAATCGAGAGTCATCCAACTATTATAAGTCAAAATAACAGTAAAGAGTACAGACTTCATATCTTTTCAGTGATAGCTTGAAGGAAAATAGCCCGGCATCCAGGAACCCTGAGTTCCTGAAAAGCCAATTTGCAATGCTCAGTGCATCAACTCTTCCCTATGCCAGCAAATCGATTGATATCCTCTATTCATTTGCATGTGGGGGAAAGGGAAATTAAAGTTGGAAGTTTATTTATAGTCTAAGACCACTCAGATAAAAAAAATATCACACACAGCAGAGGGAGAAATCTATTTTAGAGAAATCTAAAAACAATTTTTTCCCCTTTCAGATTTTACTTTTCATCTCCTGCCTGTCTATAGAAAAGGCATGAGGAGAAGAGCACTTCTATCAATAGATGCCGAGAAAGGCAGGCCTCCAGAGCATCTATGACAAATTACCAGTCGCAAAATGTAGTCATGAATCAGACTGGTTGAGGATTCTATGTAATGCTTCTAGACTTGGCAGCAGTTATGCAAAGCTGGTTTGATAAGTGAAGTGAGAGGCAGCATGAATTCTAATAATTATTCTCTGCATTTCTAGTGTTGAGGATGTTGTTGTAACCAAACTGACACCACTTACCCAATACAGAGAGATCTTAGCAGGCTTCAGGCTTCTTATTTTTGCAGATGTTAAAATACACACACACACACACACATGTACACCTACACCTACAAAAGCATACTCCAATGATGGCTGAGTATAACGAGTGCTCATGAGTAGCTAACAGCAATTGGGGCACAGAATAGTGTGCTCTGGAAAAGCCTGAATAAAGACTGATCAATATTTTACTCTGGGGCCCTCTTTTTTGTTCTATTTCTGATATTCAGGATATGATCATTTTCATTCAGTTAAAAGGGCAACATCAATGAATTGGAGCAAGCCAACAGCAAAGAATAAGATATCTCAAGGTAAACAAATAATACGAATAATTTTTAAAAGATCAGGGGAAAATGTTATTTAGTGTGGACCGAATATGCTTAATGAACCACAGAAGGTAGCTTATAGGGCAGGAAGGTGGTTCAGAAACTAGGTTCAGAACTGAGTCAGAGAACTAGATTAAATCAGAAGCTGAATGACTGCAGTTAATGAATGCATTTAGAGGAAAGATGCTGAGATCTCTTTAAAGACATTAAGCTGTATTTTTGCTCTGCTCCAAGCTTAGCTAGTCTCAAACTCCTGGGCTTATTGCAAGAAAAGAAAGTGCCTGTGTGTTGTGTACCTTGGTCGAAGTGTTTGCTGTGAGCAGAATGTCCATAAAGTTTGTAAGCTGTGTTCTCAATGATGTGTGTGTGTGATCTGGTATGTGCAACGTATTCAGCAGCTTCAAACCAGCAAGTTGCAGACTGTTGTCCCAGTTGCTGGTCACAATCTCAATGATTTGGGGGACATATTCCTGCAAAGAAAGATACGTAAGAAGAATTGACAAGCTTTGAGAATTGAGGCACAATGTCAACAGTTAGTTAGTTAACTTTGGAATTTTTAAGGATACATCTCCAAAGTTAACTGCAGTGCTTCACACACACACACAAACACACAAACACACAAACACACAAACACACAAACACACACACACACACACACACACACACACAAATATCCCTTGATCATAGTGCCTTCTACTGGCAGCTGGAAGAATGTCTTTTCACTGAAAATTTAACTGTAAATTCAGTGGAAGGAGATTTTGGTTTAGCTTTTAAAAATTTGTGTCAGCCTGCCCAAAACAACTGGTTTCATCTTTATTTTACTTTTTGGAAATGTTAGTGAACATGTGTGTATATATTTATTTTTTCTTTTCCTTTTCAGTTTCAGCCTAATATGGCTTGTCTATTAGTTATGTGAAAGCCAAATATCTTCAATATACCACTAAGAGTAGGCAGATACTTACTAAATTGAGTAGCTCATTCTAAGAGACAGAAAAGCATAGAAAACTAGTGGCAGAAAAAGTCCTAGTGGTCCTTCAAGTCTGCCCCTTGAATTTTTTATTTTTAAAAATTTTTGTCAAGTGATGAACATGTGTTTATCCCTAGCATGCTTAAACTTAGTTACAAATGATTGACCCATTACCTCAGCTGGAAGTTGGTTCCAAGTTTCCTCTACTCTGTAAAGTAACACTTTGAAACATTACTTTTGAACTTCCCTTGTTATACATGAAAAGCATGTCCTTCCTCAAAAGAACAGTATTTTATCCATCAAATGGGTTGATTTAGTTTACATAAGTGGAAATTTAAAATTGAATTACTACTGGTATTTCGTAGTTCTGATTCACAATGGCTCTACATTTGTAGGAGAACAAGAAATAAACAATCCAGAAGGTTTTTTTAATTGATTGTTTATTGCATTTCCTTGTGGATCTCTTATTTTTTTTCAGATTATATTTAAATACTTATTACTTTATTAAAGTATTCACAAGTTTTTAAGTTTTTGTATTATAAATGGGCTGTAAACTTTTTGGCTCTTTGGAATTCCTTTAAGGTGTGTGTGAGAGTGTATGTGTGGTCATGTTTATTTATAATGCGCTATAAAAAGAAAATTTGGCATGTTGAAACAGGAAAATATATTTTTGAGCATATATGCAAATAATTCAAAATCCCAATTACACATAGCATTTATTTTTGCTACATAGGAACACAACTAGCTCTGTTTTGAAACAAAATCACTGAATAACATAAAGTAAAAGTATTGTGAACAAATGAAAAGTAAAGGTAATGACTAACCTTTCATCTGAAATAGTTGTAACTAAGTAATCTTTATTATATAAACCACAGAGAATGCCCAGGAAATAGAGAGATGGATAGTTTATGAGTCAATAAATCAACTTTTAAAAAATATTACTCTTGATTACATAAAACTGAATTAAAAACAACCAAGGAACAAAGTAATCTATTTTTATATAACATAACACTTCCTAAGATTATGTAAGACCAATCAGGTTGTTATTGGGCTGCACTTCCATCTTGCCAAAGAATAATAGATATTGCTTTAAAAACAGGAAAAACTCTGGTTATCTTCTTACACCTATTTTGATGTTTCTGCTCCAGTACATTTCAAAATCCAAAATGATGTTTTTAAAAGGTGCTTTTCCAAGTTTCTTTAGTGAGGTTTATAAAACTGGGACTTTGAAGACAGGTAAAGACCATGCTCACTGTGCACAATATTTTAATGATGATTCCCAGTCATCCAGGCAGAGATGTCTGGAAGTTAACTCATGGAAACTTGTTGTCTTTTCTTTTTGATTTGAGACCCAACAGAACAACAGACTAACAGCCTTCATTCTGAAGAAGATATTTGGATAAGCAGCAAAATGTTTCAAGCCAAAAAGAAAAGAAGTCCAGTTGCCACGAACACTAAACTTCCAGACTGTGCACATTATTAATGCGATTTGCCTGCTAAATGTGGATGCAGAATTATTAACTCCAACCCTGTTATATACTTTGTCAGCAATATTGGTTTACATCATCCATCCTACACAGTCTCGTTTATTTAAAAAAATGTCAAGCATCTGATAATTGAGAAAAAATGTAATTAATGGTGGAGGTTTTACTGAATAAGCCATTAGAAATGGTAGAATAGATTTTTTAAAAAACATATATTCCCTGAATGCAAATTTTCTCCTCTTTTATCAGTTGGATCAAATTGTGGTATTCAATTTCCTTTGCTGAGTTATTACAAATGAAATTACCTCTTTGACTGTTATGATATCATGTGTAACTAGTCAAGGCCACCTTTTAACTCCTCTAATTTTTAAGTTGGTTAGTTTCATCAGTTTGCTTCAAGTAACTTTAAGGTATAAACCTAGGGATATCACTACTGTATGTCACTATATCAGTCTTGAAGTAATATACATTTATACAACATTTAACTTTCATAAATTTGATGAGATTTTACTATCAATAATATATCACTAGCATATAATAACCCACATTTCCATTGCTACTATTATGTACAAAATGTTGTCTAATAGACCAACTGGGAAAATGGGGAAGATTCTGGCAAGGAACTTTAACTCTAACCTCATTCATATATTTATACTTAGCCAGGTAATCCTATTTTAACAGGGCTCTTTTGGTAATCAAAAGCAAGCAATTACGTATAGACTCAGTAGATTGTTAGAAAATGGTACGTTTCCCCCCCTCCGTATCACTTTCTATATTGAATTAGTTTATAGACCATATTTCACCACAAGGGAAAATATATAAAGTAGAGCATTAAACAGCTGTGTTCATTTTATTCATTAAAATTATTTTTATCCCATTCTTTCTAATAATGTCCTAGTAAAAGGTAAAGGTTCCCCGTGCACATATGTGCTAGTTGTTTCTGGCTCTGGGAGGCAATACTCATCTCCGTTACAAAGCCAAAGAGCCAACTCTATCCAAAGACATCTCTGTGGTCATGTGGCCAATATGACTAAATGCCAAAGGCACAAGGAACACTGTTACCTTCCCACCAATGGTTTCTTTCTACTTGCATTTTTACATGCTTTCAACCTGCTAGGTTGGCAGAAGCTGGGAGAAATCACGGGAGCTCACCCCATTATATGGCACTAACAGGATTCGAACCACTGAACTGCCGACCTTTCTGATCAGCATCTTAGCCACTGAGCCACTGAGTCCTTGCAATGTCCAAGAGTGACTGACAAAAAAATCAAATACAATTCAGAAAGAAAAATACCAAACATACTTTGAAAAAAAAAAAAACCTAAAAACATCCCAAAAGGAAGCAAATCATAAGTCAATAGCAAATACAGGATAAAAAAAAACACATCTGCAAAAGTGCGCTGAAGTCAGAATCCTTATGAATGGTTACACAGCTACTAACATCCTTAATGTCAGTTACACATAAGAGTTACATATGTATATGATTTATATGCTGCCCAGAGTCACCTTTATCAATGAGACAGATAATATATTAATTTAATAAATAAGTTGAATCTATAAGATTATTACTACAAAAAATGAGTCCTTGAGTTACATTTGGGATCCATACACCATTTCCAAAAATGTTTACCTGGATTTTGATTTTAAACTTCCAGATGGCAGTGAAGGCTTTGAGGGCATTCAGAGTCTCAGTTTTAGTCTCTTTATCCCTATCATCCAGGAAAGAGGCCACTAATTTTATGTCATCATTGGTGCAACTACTTGCCTAGGAAGTAAGAAAGAAGCAATCATGTGGCTAGGCACATCAGCCTTATCAATCACCACACTTGAAATGTGGCAAATATGTCATAGCCACCATAACACCATCTGACCTGCATGATGTGAGATTTGATGGTTAAGCTACCAAATCATGGACCAAAATAAAGACAGTAAAGTAGTAACTGTCAAAAGGGATCCAATATATTTCTATTGACATTGACCTTGAAAAGCAATTCAGTTTCAAGACGGGACTGCAGATCCTGGGAGCAGTTGCCATCTTGACTTTTTTTGATATCCCCTATGGGTACACTTGTATAGGACAGGAGGTCTCCTCCCACTCGCTAAAGGTGTTTAATTACAAACCCCATCAACTCTGTACTGCACTGAGGGGAATTGTAGTAAAAAATAGAGCATAGAGAGCTTTAGTTTTGGCAAGACTCATATAAGATCAAGGATCACTGGGCAAGGCAATTGGAAGGAGGGTTAAAAAAAAATCTGACCATGAGAGTCACTGGGATTTGGGATTTGATCTCTCAACCAAGGGGACAAGTACTTCATTTACATTTAATGTCCCAAAGTTCAAAAAAGAACTGAGGAAATCAGTTGATCTCCAAAAGACCTCTGTATTGTATTCTGAGTATAAACAGATCCCAGGATATATTTTATCCTTGGATGAAATATATCCTCATTACCTGCCTTTAATTGGACAAAGGTAGTCTCCCCGTCACATTCAAGGACTTCATGAATGATGCACAATGCAGTAATAGAACAGTAATTCCAATATCTGTTCCGGGTCCAGCCAGAGTCTGATTTTCCCAGAAGGCTGATGTACAGATAGGAATTGCTGATTTTATCAGATGTAATCTATTACCTTTCAGGTTCTGCTGAAAATCTAGCTTTCATTTTTCCCAATGAAAGCAGTTTAAATATCTCCCAGTAGAACATTAGGCTGATCTCTGCAGAATCCCTCATCTCCTTTTCCAGAAAAAGTACATGATCTTGGAAACGGGTCTCTCATGGAATGAGGGATGATAACAGTAGGTGGAAGATATTGGATTATAGACCTGTGCAACTGCATAAGGTTCAATCTTTCTCATCACATTCTACAATACGTCCTGTAATAGCAATAGCAATTAGACTTATATACCGCTTTATAGTGCTTTACAGCCCTCTCTAAGCGGTTTTCAGAGTCAGCATGTTGCCCCCAACAACTGGGTTCTCATTTTACCCACCTCGGAAGAATGGAAGGCTGAGTCAACCTTGAGCCTGGTGGGATTTGAACTGCCAAACTCTAGGCAACTGGCTGCAGAAGTAGCTTGCAGTATTGCAGTACTGCACTCTAACCACTGCGCCACAGAGGGTCCTATATATGTAATGTAGGACTTTCACCTCAGATTCCGTCAAGTAGATAATTTGAGCGATATTACGAAGTGTCATCCTCTTGGTGTCATCATCTAGGTTGGGACTGAGGGACATCAGAAGCCGTTTGAGCTCTCCTGGAACACTTGCTTTTACAGATACAGTATAGAAAGAATCTGTAGATAGCCCTGGAAGCAATAATTCAAAAATGAAATTCCAATTCCATGGAAATCGAAGGTGGTTTAAAATTTCTGTGAAAACATTTTGCACTGGAACATCCTACATATATAGGCAGTCCTCAACTTACAACACTTCATTTAGTGACCATTTGAAGTTATAACAGCACTGAAAAAGTGACTTTTGACCATTTTTCTCACTTACTGGAAAAGTGACTTTTGACCGTTTTTCACACTTACAACCATTGCAGTATCCCCATGGTCACATGATCAAAATTCAAACACTTGGCAACTATTTCATATTTATGACTATTGCTATGTCCCAGGAGCTTATGATTGTCTTTTGTGAACTTCGGACAAGTAAAGTCAATGGGGAAGCCAGATTCAATAGAGTAGAGTAGAATAGAGTAGAGTAGAGTAGAACAGAACAGAACAGAACAGAACAGAACAGAATAGGAATTCTTTATTGGCTAAGTGTGATTAGACATATAAGAAATTTGTCTCCGGAGCATAGACTCTCAGTGTACCTTCAAGCAACAAGTGATAAATCATGATCATAATCATAATACAATCATCACAAATCATAACAAACAACACTCAATGATAGTCATAAGATGTTAAATAAAAACAATCAACATAAATCATAAGACAAATAACAAAGTGATATCATAAGATGTTAAAAATAGGTAATAGGAAAGACAAGAATGATTAAAAATTCTGCCAACATAACTATTAATGTATGCCAATCTACAGTGCTAATACACTGGTGTATTACCAATCTTTGCATTTCAAAAGGAATATTATAGGGACAAAAAAGGTTTAAAAGGGCATTTAAAATAATCAAACTCTGTAAGAACATGTTGCGATTTTTTGGAGCTTTTTACTTATATAATAAGCAAATAAATGCATTGGTTCATAGGAGAAGACTATAAAATTAAAGAAAAGAGAAAAAAAGAATAATAACCTTTTATAGTATTAGAACCTGAGATCATAGTGTTATAAGTATTATATTACAGCTACATATTACAGCTAAATTTCTCTTTAGCTTCAGATTGGATCTCTCTGTACTTAGCTTCCCCACATTGCTTGTTGTCCTGCCCTCAGGTGCTTTGGAGAATGAGCTGACCCCCTCCTCCCTATGATTGCCCCCAAGTACCAGAAGACCATTATTATATCACCCCTAATCCTTCTTTGTTAGACCAGACATACCTCATTCTCTAACCCTAACTCTAACTCTAACCCTAACCCTAACCCCAGCTGGCTGTGGGAATCTGGGAGTTGAAGTCCACCAGGCTTAAAATTGCCAAAGTTGGAGACCCCTGGTTTAGTCTCTAGTCCCCTTATCATTTCTATGTTCTTTGTATTTTTTCCAGGCTCTCCGCATCATTTGTGTTGTTGATGTCAAATCTCCCTTCTGCCCCACCCCCCACCATACCCCCCACTTGCAATTGTGCCTCTTTCTAATACAGTGTCCTTGTATGGTTCATACTGGGTTGTTCTTGGACAAAATGCTTGACTAGACAGGTCATTATTTATACACCTCAGTAGGTGATACCTTCTATCCAATTTTGGCTGCTCTTGAAAATCAAGCAAAGTCGGTCTTGGTTAGTACTTGGATCCAGAACAATTGGTTAAAGTGAGAAGTTGAAAAAACATTATGGAAGAAGGAAATATTTGGATGGATGTCATAATCAGCAGCCCAGCTGGACTCAATGGTTCTTTACAAAGCAGATAATGATAAATTAATGTCGTGTTTGTTTTAAAATGTGACTACAATAAAATGACAATGATTCTTTGATAGCAAACAATTGCTTTAAACTTTTGACATTCCTGCTCTGGTCAGCATGTCCTGTACCCCCATTTCTCCGCCTTACCTGGCTCTACAGCTGCCACATGCTTCTTTTCCCCAGTGACCCTTGGCCAAACAAAATACAGTTAGCAAGTGCTTTGTGTGCATTTCCCAGTTCTCTTTTTCTTTTCCTTTATTTTATTTTAGTTCAACAATCAAGATGACTCATCAGTGGTAAAGCAGACTAACAGCCACAGTGTTCCAGGAAAAATTAGAAGAGGTAAGTGGGAAAGGGAAGGTTGTCAATTCAAAGCACAGAGCCTAAAAAGCAGGATGGCAAATGATAGTCAACACTGGAAAGGTGACCCAGAAACAGCGAAAACATGAGAAGTGGTTGAGAACATCCACAGCAGATGGGAATATCAACTTTCACATTTCCACTACCTGCATAAGCCCAAACTTCTAGACTGGCCTTATAATTTGGCACCTGTACCTAATAATTCTTCATACTCAGATGATGATAACTGGCTGGAGATTGAGGGAGGTGGTTGGATTGCTACTGAGAGACTGAGAAACAGAGACTCCATCCCATCCGACCTGAAACTAGAGGGAAACTTCCAGACTGAGAGATGAGAAAGATACATCAGAGACAGAAGTTCTCCCCTACCTATTTCCTGTTGTCACAATGAGATTGACATTCCTATTCTCAAATCTCCAGTGGCTGAAGTTGAGTAGAAGACTTTTGGACTAGGGGAAACCCTACCCATTTCCTGCTGCTAGGAAGACAAACATTCCCTTTCTTCTCCAGGAAATCAGGAAGGAAAGAGACTTTGTCAGTCCCGGCCAAAATACAGATGAAGGCTGGAAAGAGACATTGACCCTATCAGTTCCTTGTGCCTAGACAAAAGAGGGGATACACCTTAGGGTTCAAAGGAGTTGAAGAATTCTAGGGAAGGAGAAACTAGAGAGCTGATGTGAAGGTAAGAGCTGGCAAGATTAAAATCAACGAGCTTGAGATGAGTTGGTCCACCTAAATGGCAATACCCAGGGGTCAAGCATTTGTCACTATGAGAAAAGATTGGCTGTCAGTCCATTGCAGAAATAAAGGTAGGAAAATGAGACATTGGATGTAAATATTCAGGACTTCAATCCTAGGGTTTCCATCAGGGCTTCCCTAATATCTGTAATGGAGGTATCTTATCAGAACTGTGTCTACGAATCTCTGATCGTCAGACTTCTCATCTGGATATCAGTCTCTTTGAAGCCTGGCAAGAAGAAAAGGAGAGCAACAGCAAGAACATACATTGTGAGCAGGTTCAGTCCTTATTTCATTTAACTCACTGGCTAAGTTCATTGAATCAGGGCTGAAGGGAGGGCTTCTTAGAATTGCTAGGAGAGCCTTCGACACCAAATAGATGGCTGTAGCTCCGGTAGCTGCAGATACCATGTTGTTAGTAGTTATCAGCTCATTGTACTTCATATTGCTTTAAATATCCAGGAAATCTGATGGAACCCTGCCCTGACTTCAGGCCAACCCTTCCTTCACCTGTAACAATGCTACACCTCACATGGTTTGTGATGTCACTTGTACCCTTCATGACAACTCTGGCACATCATCATCATCATCAGGATTAGGCCTCTGAATCTTCTCCTCTCCTCCTGATATCATGAAAACACTGTGAGATCTGGGCCTCCCAAATTCTTGGCATCATTATTTGGAACAAAAAGGTGTTAAGGAGAATAATTAGTCAGTAGAAGAAGGCTTTGCACATGGCGAGTTTGCTAGCTCCATCTGTTGCATTTTTCTCCCTATAGAGGGAGTGGGGAGCAAGCAAGGTTAAAAAAGGACCCACTGCTTGTTACTTTAGAAAACCACTGTCAACCAGAGAAAATCAGCTCTCTCAAACTGATGTGCTGCAACTACCTGAAAATCCAGCTAGAAATCACTCTTTCTCCTCCATACATACCTTATTTTCTTTGGGGATATGAAATAAGTACTTCGCTGAAGAAGAATTTTAATGTTCAAAGTGTAGATATTTTGAAGTCATACTTTAGCTTTTGGCTAAAGCTTTTGTTTTCTTCTCCCTGCTGCTCAAGTGTTTGTCTTAGAAATGTTTAGCTAAAGTGTTATTATTTTGGAGGAGATTATTTTTCCTTTATTTGTTGTGCTATTCGTAAGCCTGATGAAGTTGTTTTTGTAGAAGTATAACTGCCACCTGTAAATAAGTAATAAATTTCCCATTCTGATGGATTTTGTATATGAGATGTAGCTCAAGGGTAAAGGGATGAAATATTCTTTATTGTCTCAGGCAGCAAAATATTTTGATTACCCTTTAAACTTACGTGTTTCAATAACAAAGAATAAAATATAGCTTCTGGATATAACCACATTTACTTTTTCAGAAATGAATTTAATGTGGCATTTAAACACATGCACACACAAATCTCTTTACTCAGAAGTAAGTCCCACTATGACACATTGCCTATTAGAAGAGGGTATGATGGCACTCCCCATACAATTATGCCTCATTTTTCAGGCTGGGATAGATTTACTGTGGTTTTAGGTCTTTGAAAAACATTTGGGAGACTCCAGAAGAGGGCAGCAAAACTCTTGAGTTGAGTGGTAGCCCCTCTACTCCCAGGAAGCAGTGTTTCTTTAGGCTGCATCCCAATGAATCAGAAAGAAAAAGCTGCAGATGAAGGAAGCCAATTCTTTGGAACTTGGCTTTTGTCTCTTTTGAGGGTTTTGTTTTTTCCCCAGCTTCATATCCAGCTTTCGTGATCTCAGATGGAAATCATGACACAAGGTGACAACTCTATCTCTCTAGCCTGAGAACTCGAATAAGAAAAGTATAAGACAGCTACAACCTAGCTCCTTAAGGTACCAAAAAGCACTTCCAGATGATCAGGTTTTCCCTGTCTCTGAATTCTTCTGAATGCAGTTCAAAACACACCTGAGAATGATCCAGACCATCTTGACAATTTCCAGAATCATTTGGACAAGAGGATGCTATAACCACAGGATTGTTTCTATGTCTGAAAGTCTGCATAGATCTTTCAACCCATCAGCTAATCAGAACTTGCTATTTCTTGCCA
The DNA here is from genome assembly GCA_015471245.1 of Laticauda colubrina. NCBI lineage: Eukaryota > Metazoa > Chordata > Lepidosauria > Squamata > Elapidae > Laticauda > Laticauda colubrina. Next base: position 52,980,595 of record BLBF01000020.1, on the reverse strand, counting down.
GTACTTGAGAACAGGCCACTGTCAGGTAGGTGTTACTGCTGGTCAGCTATTTAGTGCCTTATCCTCTCCCTTCAGGTGTCTATTAAACACCCATCTTTCCTTCATCCACAAAAATAAAGTTTTGTCCTTAAAAATCAATAAAATTTAACCGAAAATAAAATAAAATAAAATAAAGGATTTGTTTTTATTATATATTTCCCACTCAGCAAGATTTACCTAATCATGCAATGGTAAAATCATGCAAAGGAATAAAATATAGTATGTTAACTTTCAAGAATCCTTTGAATCAGATTACAGACTGTTCCTGTAAGCACAAGGCAGTGGCATTCGCTGTTTCTGAAGCCTTTTCACACCCTTAGCTATGCCACTGACCAAGGCTATAACGAAACTGTTCGTGATTGTAAGTCCCAATCACAACATCATGTGATCAGCAGGGTTCTTATCTTGCATGTGTTCTAGTGGGTGCTTCAGTCTGGCAGACCTCTTAGAGATGTGAATTATTACAGAATGCAAAAATTTGGCATATAGAAGAATCAGCTCTGATATAAGGTCCTGTTCCTGAAATGAACCCTTTGTTCATATGCTTATTGCATGCTGAAGTAGATTGCAGTGAAAATATGAACGAATGAACTTATGAGAGGGAGATGAACAGCAATTCTGGTAGGGCTCCAGCTTTTACAAAAAGTGACAACAGTTTGGGAAGAGTATCCTAAGGCAAGAATCCAAAGCAATTTCTACTAAAGATGTGTTTGTTTCCAGGAAATATGGTGAAAGACAAGGAGAAAATTAGGGGACAGAATAAGATCAGCATCAATGTTGTGATGTAGCACTTAAGATGTTGGCTTAAAACAAGGGGGTGGTGGAAATACAGGTTCGGGTTCACTTTCAGCTGTGGAAGCTCCCTAAGGCAGGGGTCTCCAACCTTGGCAACTTTAAGACTTGTGGACTTCAACTCCCAGAGTTCCTTAGCCAGCAAAGCTACAAGTCCACAAGTCTTAAAGTTGCCAAGGTTGGAGAGCCCTGCCTTAGGTGATGTTAGAGCAGTCATTCTCACTTAGCCTATCTTATTACAAGGTTGCTATGTGGAGAAAAAGTGGAGAAGGGAGTACATTGTATAATAAGCAAACTAGAGCCCCTGGAAACAGGGAGGGATATAAATCTAACAAATAATACATACAATAATACAATTCTCCTGCAAAGTGCCACTTGTGAGACAGTGATTTCATTAGCAGACATACACTTGTAGTTTGTCAATATCTAATGATTTACAGATGATATTTGCTGACAAGACTCTATTTTAGCAGTCCCTAGGATCTCACCAGCAACTTAAGAAAAACAAGGTGGGCCTTTTCAAGACAAGTTGTAAATGTTTTCAGAGATGCCCATTTGTATATGTGTCACTGCCATCACATACAAAAACCAGCACATGGGCACACATGTATGTATAAGGGGAAAAGATTGTAGGAATGTTACAATGGACACATTGGTCTTTCACTTTCTCCATAACTTAAAAGAAAAACAAATTTGCCTGTGGGAACAACTGCATCTATGTACTAGCTGTGAGTGTGGATGCAAATAACTTTATGCTAGATCAAAGAATTGTTGTGATTCAGGCCATGCAAAACAACTCTATAATCCATGCAAACAATTCTGTGACCTACTGTATGCAATTTGACCCTTCCTAACCCAGAACATCTTATTCACGATAAAAATAACTCCTGCCATCAAAATTCTGCTTGCACATACTTTTAGCTCCCCAAATCACACATCAGCTCCTATTCATTGTCCATTGTCCACTGTCACATTATCAATGCAATCTCCTTATTAAACAATCTTCTGCTTGGTAACACCTCAGTATAATTTTTCTTCATGTGCTCAGAGACACTTTTTTTTGACAAGGGTTGTTTATTTCGTGGTATTATTGGAGTCACTCTTTAATCACTATCATTTCTTAATGATGCTGTTGCTAAGGCTCTTGTTGCCCCGTGTTATGTTTATTCTAGACTTAATGAGCACATTTGGCAGAATGCACACTCCCACCCTCTGGTTGTGTTGTGAAAAATCCCCACTGGATTTCACAGGCCTCGCACAACTGGCTCTTTCAGAGATATTCCATGACTGATAACAGCCTGAACCAGCTTCCTTATGACTTTGTGGTAATGGCTGTAGAGAGATAGATGATAAGCCTAGGTTTAATAATTGAAGCCTCTAGATATTGAGGAAAGGAAGAGGCACTTCAACGGGCAACATAGATGCTTTCCCTAGGAAGCCATGTTAGTGACACTTACAGCCCACTGCTCACTGGCTTGACTGGGGGCCCAGGACTTCTCTCTGAAGTCTGATCCAGATGCAAACATTTAAGGGTGACTTTACTATTTTTTTGCTATATGATCATCACGAATAAAAGGGCTTTGTTCAACCTTTAATACCTTCCTTTAAAGGAAGCTTCTCAATAATCTCTCCTTTGAAGTTCTCCATTTTTACTTTCAGGACCACTCAAACCTGCCACTGTGGTGAGCACCATCTCAGAGGAGCCATCCTCCTTTCTCCTCAGCCGAGGCAGGAGCCTTTTTGAAAAGCAGTCTTCACAGCAATACCTACGGGCAGCCTCTGCAAACGAAGGGTGTCTGCCTTTCTGTGCCCCTTTCAAGAAATTCCTCTTCCAGCCACAGGTCAATTCTGCCGATTTCATTGATGCAGAATTATTTGATTAACCAATTAAGGGTCTTTTTAAATGTAACAGAGGAGCTCGTCTTCTGACAAAGTTATTATTTCCCTCTCCCAGTCTCCATATTCTCTGTCTGTGCACATGTACTCAACCTTCTCAAGCCCACACAAATACACTCACACACCTCTTACACGCCTTCAGTACAGCTGCTCTCCCTACAGCAGCGCCTGCCTGCCTCCATTCCCCCACCCCCACTTTGCCCTTACAGGGCCGTTTTTTTTTTCCTTCATACTCAAGGGTACAGGATGTTCTGTTCTTTCTCTCTCACTCACACGCGTACACGCACACCCTCCCCCCCCCTTGTTTCTGTTCCTCAATATCAAGCTTGGGGCCTTCACCTTTTTAACCCCTTCCATGCCAGTTTGCACTAGGCGAGGCACGGATGACAACACAAACCCTGCTGCACCACCACCCCTCCCTCTGACAGGCTAGGCATTGCTCATCGCACAGTCTGACAGGCAAATGCCTTGGCTTCTCAATTAGCAACTCAGCCTGTGTTTACGAAGGGGGTTCCTAAAGGTTTAGGGGCCAGCTGGCAAGGGAGACCTTGAGCAGGAAGAAGCATTTTTCAGTGCTGGGGGTGGTGGGGCCAGAGAAAGGCAAGCCTCCCTGTTTCTTGACCGGATCCAGGAGATCGAATTATCTCTTCTCCTTGGGCCCCTCCTTGCTTTTACCTCACAGGTTAGCTGTCCCTGACTAACATGGTTAGGAAAAGGATGACATAGATTCAACCAATAACCCCAGGAGATGATCAGAGACATCTGGCAATTGCTGGCTGGCTTTGTGTTGAGGGGAATATCGGCATTTTTGCTGAAGAAGCATCTGGCTAGTCATTGTCTCAGTTTCTCTACAGCAAATGACCCTCCTCTGGGAATTGATGAGAAGTTCTAAATAAATTTGGGCATCCAAAACCAGAATGCTCCCCCTCTCTAAATAACTTTGGTTTTAGGTGGCTTACAATGAAACAAATAAAAATGCAAAATATTCATAATGTAAAACAAAAATAGAAATACATAGCGGCTGGGTATGATCTGACCTATATTGTTCATACAACCAGGAGATAGGCTCTAACCCATGCTAGGGGCCAATCTAATTGTGGGGAGGGGGACTGGAGGAATGATGTTCCAAAGGGTGGATGCCACAGAAGAAAAATACTTCTGTGCCTCATCAGATTTCTCTTCCTAGCTAACATAGAGCATGCTCTTCTTGTCAGATTGGATAGGAGAGGTACAAACAATGGGGGGGACAGATTTATATGTTTGACATATTCATCATGTGCACACTTTTTGTGACGTAGCCCCTGGGTTTTGTTGGTATTCTTCACGCAACACCAGGAATGGGAATGGGAATGGGACTGGTAGCAGGAATGCTGCCTATAAAGGAGGTATCACAGGAAGTACAGTTCAAAATGCAATCAGTGTGCACTATAGAACAATCACAATCCCTTCTTCTGTATGAGCCTATTCTGTATGAGCCTATTATTTCCATTTGCTAGGTCTAGCTCTTTTCCCCCCCTCAAGGATGTTACTCGTTGGGATAGAAAACAGAGCTCAAGTAGAGTAACCAGGGAATCAGTCCCACTGGATTTTCAACTCAAGTGGGAAAACAATAGATTCAGTACCCAACTCTCTTTTTTTCAAGGGCACTCCTGTTTCTGCACAGAGCCCAGACAGAAGGATCTTCTGCCAGAACCTGCCCATACTTAACTATCATGATTGGAGATATTGCTTTATGTGCCATCACTTGAAAGATACACATTTAGTGATAATTGAGACAAGGCCTTTTCACAAATTCACCCTTTCAGAGGATGGTGATAAGATTGGCTTCTTTATTGTTCTGCATTATATTGGCAGCGTAGCCAGTTTTGTTGAGTGTTTTATGTCACCCTTTTGTTTTAATATTGATACTGTTTTCATAAAGGTTTTTAATACTTTATAAAATTGCACACTGTGCTGCGAAACTGATGTAGAGCACAATTTATCAACAGTGTTGCTGTCTCCCACAATAGCCTTTTTCAACCTCATAAAGAAAAGGAAAAGACTAGATTATGTACACCTGACATTCTTCTGCAGTTCTTAAAGTAGAAATATTTTAGAAGGGTATAACTGGGTACTTAGTGTTAAGTATAGCGTCCACTAAATAGACATGGGGATTCCTCATATTCTTATTTACACCTTCTGTACATGTTTCTCAACTTTCACTGCAATCCGGAAACTGTTAGAAGAACTAGACCATGATATTAAAAGTAATTAGAGGGTTTGTTGAAAAAAGAGGAAACCAATGTGACCTGGAATAAACTATAAACAAACAAAGCACAAGAATTCCTTTCAGGTGCATGATTCAGCTTGCCAAAGTCAATTAAATTCTTACCATTGACATAAACAGGATCAAACTTCCTATATATCCCAGATGACACCATGACCAAGCTTTGTAAGGAATTCACATCTTTGCAAAAAGCATCTTACCAAGATTAAATCTTCAAGCAACAGCTCTCCTGTACCTTGAACTTTGGAAGTTCCTCCAGAAATGAAACTGCCAGCCATTCTCATAACTCTGCAGAGAATGATCCTTTCTTATCCATTCTTATGGATGGAGACTGCTAGCAAAAGTCAGGATGCACTGATGCATCTTGATATATGTCTGAAAGGAACTTTTCTGTTAAATGGAATGTCACAGCCTTCAAATAATACATTTTGGCAACAATCCTCAGGGAATATATCGGGTCCCATCCTACATGGTAATGAAACTCAGCTTCAGAACCAGAGATACTTATTTTGACATTCATAGGAGCATCATGTTCGTACAGCAAATATTATTGGCTAGCGGACTGTGATACAATCAGATTTACATTCAAACTTCAAGGTGTGATTCTATAGCAGGTTTTTACTCTCTAAGGATAACATGATGGTGGTTTCTCTTCTTTCCCCCAGAGTTTTGGACTATATGCATATTTTTCATCATGACAGCATGGCTAGATTTCAGCAGCAATAGGAAATGTAATTAAAAACTGCTGGAAGGCACCAACTTGTCTCATCTCACTAAGACAAGCCTTCTTACACGTGCTGGCACAGGAGGCCTGCTGCATATCCCATAGGTCAAGAAACTCTGGCTGACAAGAGTTTCCAGGAGAAGAGCTCTCTCTGCTGTAGCATCAGCATTCTGGAACACCCTCCCCTACCCTTACCCCAGGGTGAGGTCTGGCCCGTCTTATCCTATCCTTCAGGGCCCAAAGACCTATCTCTGCCAGTTGGCTTGGGACCCAATAGAGGAGTATTACACTAATAATGGCTACTGGACAACTTAGCTGACCCCACCGTCTCTCTGCGCTTCCTGATCCTTCTCAGCTTTCCTTGTTTATTTTTATTGTTTCATTGATTTGCTATTATGTTTACATTTTTCCTCATTTTACTGTTATCAGCCACTCAGAGTAGCACCACAGCTAGAAGGGTGGCAAATAAAATTTATTTTATTACACACTTGGAGAAAGTTGTACATCCTCCTGGGCAAAATTTCCAATTAGTATAAATTTCAACAAACCTTCCCTCCCCCATTTCTATAACTATATAATGTGTTTAATTGTACTAGCATTATGTGCTAAGAGTCTTGATAACTATGATTGCCAGGAATAAATTGTGACTAGCAAATTCAGTCCTAAATTTTCTATTCTCCATTCCTATCAAAACTTTCCAAAGCCTTGCAATGCCTATTTACTGCTATTTACTGTAATGCTAAATGATGGGCAGAAATATCCAGAAGATAATGAATATATTCCACCAAAATATTTGCACACTGAGGAAAGTTTCTACTTCTGAATGTCTACTTCTCATGCCTCTGTTTTTTTTTAAAAAGTAAATATCCAATTGACACCAGATGCCATTTTTCCAGCAAAAACTTGCAAATGTTGACAAGCGATAATTTAAGTCTAATATGCTCTGGAAGGAGCAGATTAGAAATCCATGGCCTAACAAGTGAGAGTAACCTTTCACCCTGACATTTTATTTATTTTGATCCATAATCAGCAAATTAGAAGGAAAAAAACACAATGGAAAAGGAGAAATAATAAGTGTTCAGTCTTGCCCCATCTGTGCCTTGTTTCCATTGCAGCAACGTAAAATTTAGCTATTTGCACCAATGATAGATAACTGAGAAGATTCATATAATAATTACCCATTCTTCTTGGGTATTGATGCAGCAAGAATATGACATATCTATTATGAAGAGCCCTGTAGAAATTACAATACAGTAGGATATAATATATGGTAAAGTGTTTCTGTTTCCATTGAATGTTCCACCTTCTTTTCTTTTAGGATTTCAAGCTTTTTCTTCTTCCTCATATAATTTTGATGAGTGTTTCTACCTCTTGGCAGTCCCTTTATTCCTCTCCTTTCATAGAAACATTCTGTTCTTCATCACTTTATTTTATCTAGCTTATCCTACATCTTTTTGTTCCTCCCTTTTCCATTGCTATTTATGTGCCTGGTTTTTCTCTCTATGTTCTCTCTTTTCATGTAGGTATTCTAGGCCAGTGGTCCACAAGAAAATTTTGGTGGTCCGCAGAGAAATGTCAACCCCAGAGCTCCCCCCCAAAGCAATTCATCTAGGCTGTGCACGAACACAAGGCTCCATCACCCGATGGCCTGCGGGAACTCTCCCCACCCACTCACTCCTTACCTGGCAAACTTGCCTGCTAAATTGCTATTTTTCCTTCCCCCCCCCCCCGACCATCAGCTGTTCTGCTGTGTCGGGAGATTTAGATTAGTTAGAAAGCAGGAAATCATTTCTTGCTTTCTAGCTAATCTTTAGATCTTCGGCTCTGTTTTTAATCAAAGCCCAAACCTCCCTTAGAACTGAAGGTTCTATTATTCAGTGCAGACTCACGGTAAGGAAATTTGAGAAACTGAACTAGCCGATGACAGATAGATAGATCACTGAATGATTGTGCGAGCAACTCAGTCTGCCTGCTTTGCCTTATTTTGGGTAAAAGTTGCTCTTTTTTAAAAATAAAAAAAATCAATATTTACATGCATGGTGTGTTGTGAATTAATTTTGTGAGTTTGCTTGGTAACAAATTTTATGAGTTTGCTTGCAAGCTAACTTTATGTGACAGACTCAGATAGCCAATGGCAGAAACACAGATTTCTGAATCTGTGATTCTGTGAGCAACTCAATTTGCCTGCCTGCTTTGCCTGATTTTGAGTAAAAGTTGCTCTTTTCCATAAAAAATTCAATATTTACATAAATATTTATAATATTTAGACAAGCCATGCCCAGTCAGTCACATGACCACCAAGACACACCCACAAATTAGCCCACGCCCAAGAACCAGTTAAGAAATTTGAATCCCACCCCTGCCTCTGTGTGTGTGTGTATGTGTGTGTGTGTGTGTATGAAAGAGAGAGAGAGAAAGAGGGAGGGAGAGAGAGGTTAGATCAGATCTCTCTTTCTCTCTCTCTCTCCCACCAATGTCAGCAAGCCATTGTCATTCAAAATTCATATTAATTGTCCCCAGGATTTAAAGGCCCGGTCCCACTGCACTTACGGATGCAAAGAGGATGTAAAATGTTAAAAAAAGCTTGCCATCCATTGGAAAACGCTATGCATCCATTGTGTACTCACTCCATATGTGTTTCATACGCTCTATCCGCTGAGCATCCGTCCACTGCGATTTCATCTGCGCAAGAAGTTTTGAGCTGCACAAAACTTTGTGAACGGATGAACTTTCCACCGCGTACGATGTACATCCGCAACATATACAGGCAACAAACGTTCTATGTCCATTATCATCCGTTAAAGGTCCGCTGTATCCTCTCTGCATCCTCTGGCCTTCCCCTCAACTCACATCCGCTGCAGCTGAAAACGGAAAGAGGGAGGAAACAAAAGGTACACGGAACGTCTACACAGCGTTAGTAGCACGGAAATAGATGGACAAAATGTTTGTATCTGGGATGTATCTCATATATTTAGGATGTCTGCAGTATGTCTAGAGTATGTAGAAGGACACCTAGCGGACAACTGATATTTTCTAAAAAAAGGGGGAGAAAATCATCTGGATCACTGGGATGGTGGACCATACAGTCCTACTATGCTTGCACTGGAGGTTTATCTGTCCCACAACTATCCTTATCTATCCCACAAGCATGCAAAGGCTTAACCATTTTTTCAAAATTTTCACCAACACTTTATTAAGTAAAAAAAATGAACCAAGTAAACTAAGCATGTTAAGCAAAGATAACCTTTATTAACTTTCTTAGGTAAACTTTATGACTTTATTAAATAAGCAAAATGAACCAAGTAAAGTGCCTTAAGCAAAGATAAACTTAACAGGTAAACAACTCAGTCTCTGACACTATTCTCAGTCACTCTGAGTCATGTCCATGGTCTCAGCTGTTAAGTGGGCAGGGGCTGTGGAGGTGGCTGTGGCTTGAGTGCTGGTCTGAGGCACCATTGGGGTGCTTGGCCCCGAGGGTACAACAGGTGGTGGTGCGTTCAGGAAGCTATCCGAGAGCTGACTCAGTCCCGTGAGTCCTTCATCAAGGACTTGAGATGTCAGGCCCAATACTGATGACAGATTGTCTGTTGATGGGCTTGGCTGTGGGGTGGAGGAAGGAGGAGTGTAGTGGGGCTGTCTGGTCTGCAGCTGGGTGAGGACTGGTGTCTGTGGCATCCGATGAACCTGGGTCTGGACTGGGAAGTTCTGCTTCTGCTGTGGGAAGTCCTGGTAGTCGTAGCCTTGGTAGGTGAGGGGCTGTTGAAAGCTGTGGAAGGGCTGTGACATCGCCTGGGGTGGAGGAGCAGACCTGGATTGGGTAGGAGCAGCTTCAGCTGGGCCTTGAGGGTTGTGCAGAAGTGCTGTGATCTTCTGCTTCATCACCTGGTACTGGGCCTCGGGCAGGTCCCTCAGGGTCTGGCTCACGTAGGTGATGAAGGTGTTCTGGCCCGAGGATGCTCTGTCCAAGTGGACCAGCTGAGAGAGAAGTTCTGTGCTGGTCTTCATTGTGTCCCTGATCTCCAACAGCACACTGTGGTCCTGGCCCTCCAGTCTGCCTCTCTACCTGCATTCTCTGGAGCTGGGGGTGGGGGTGGGTTGGCCTCTGGTGGCTGCTGCTTCTTCCTCCATTTGTGACAGCCGGGTGTCATCCTCCAAGGGATTGTCCAAGTCCGCTGGCATGGGGAATGCAGCTGTTGGGGGGGGGTCTCTGCTGTGGTGCCCTCTGAAGACACCTGCCTGGACAGGGTAGCTGGCTCCTGGCTGGAAGAGGACTGGCTGTCTGTGGGCTGTCTGAGGGAGAGTGGTCTCAGAGGGGCTGCTACTCGTTGGCAGATCTCACCCTCCAGGAAACTGCACTTGGCCATGACGTACATCTCCCAGTCAGTGAGCTTGACAGCGGCCTGCCCGGATTTCTTCAGGTGTAGCTTGCCATGCCAGGTGTGCATGTGCTTCCACCATCCAAGGAGTACTTCTGCAGTGTACCCCAGGCTCTCTGCCTTGTCTCTCCAAGCTGCCTGCTTCTTCTTGGTGTCCCGATACAGTCTGTGGCCCTTTATCCATAGGTACTCATTCTCCTTCAGCCATTCCAGCACCTCATCCTCATGCTCCTTGGAAACGGTGTACTGTTTCCTCTCTCCCTGCTTCTTCGCTTGCCTCTTCTTCCCTCTGGCAGGGGCTTGAGCAGCAGGCCTTCAGAGGCTTGAGCAGCAGGATCTTTAGGGGCTTGAGCAGCAGGCCCTTCAGGGGCTTGAGCAGCAGGCCCTTCAGGGGCTTGAGCAGCAGGGCCTTCAGGAGCAGGGCTTTGAGGGCCTTGGGGCTGGTCCACCAAAGCAGCAGCACCAGCAGCAGCAGCTTCAGAGTCAGTGCCAGGGGTGGGATGCTGGTTCTGGCCTTCTTCACCTTCCCAGGGTTTGAACAAGTAGGCACGGGCTTTCTCTTCTTGCCTGACTGACGAACCATGGTGTTCCTGCAAGATGTATGTGGCAGCACATCTTTCCCCTGTATGCTGATTGCGTGTGTGTTGCATCCTTTTATATCCATGGAGCTGACGCAATTCATACTCCCTGCATGTGCAGTGAACGATTTGCATCCAATAAATATACATCCGCGCGGCATCCCCTTTGTTTCCTATAGACATATGTGATGCATCCGCTTCATCCACTATGCATCCCCTCTTCCGCTATGCATCTGCTTCGAAATTCTCCCCTGGAACCCCTTCGGAGGTGTCATCCACTTCCATCTGCTTTCATCCGCTAGGCTTCCTATGAACATCCGTTTAACATCCCCACTACATACTATCCACGTCCATTCTTTTCCGTTCTGTTTATGCAAATTTTTGCCACTTTTTGGAGTGGATGAGAACTCCAAATGGATGGAGCCACCCCCGAAATTTTGTTCATCCTCTGTGTCCTTTATGCATACGTTTTGCGTCCGTCGGCCAGTGGGACCGGGCCTTAAAAATATGAGTTTGGTGGTCCCTGAAGTCCAAAAGGTTGGCGAACCCTGTTCTAGGCTATGTCATGAAACTTTCTTCTCAGGACATTGAAAATCTGTCACCCTTTGTTTGATGGAGGCCTGGGCAATGACATTCCCTAGGTGTGCCATTCATCTATAATCCTTGCCACATAATATTTAATTTAGAAGGGTTCATATTTTGGGCTTACACAATGAATTTGTGAAAGTTTTTTTTTAAAAAATAGGCTTAAATCACTTACAGATTTAGCAATGGGTATTTTGATGGCTAAAGCCATAGAGTCATGAGCCCATTGAAGTCTGAATCTGTGGAGGAAGATGAGCTGGAACAAGAGCCAACAGAGATCGAGAGGGCGGCTCGGTTGGCCTTGGAGGAAACTGGGGAAGGGCAGAGCCAGTTCGGGCAAGGCTTTTCAGGATTAGAAAGGCTTGTAGACTAGGAGGAGCAGGAAAGACAGAATTCAGGCAAAGAGCAAGGACCACCCCCTCCTGATCCCAGAGCACAGAGAGCAGAGAGAAGGCAAGACCAAGGCTGACTGAGCAAGCTACAAGGGAGGCGAGTGCCCTGGCCCCTTCACAAAGCACACTGGGGACTGAGATATAAGGAGGTACAATCGGGAGAGGCATTTGTAGGGAACAAGCATTGAACCTGTGGAGACTTGTGTGCACTTGGCGATGCCTGGAGATTACTGTGCTTTTTCCTGGATGGCTTGCCAGGTTTGCCTGGCTTATTGGATTGCTGCAGGAGTGGGTTTCTATCAGTTCTGTCCACCTCTGTAGAACCGGTAGCTCTGAAAAGCAGCAGACATAGAACTGGTTGCCCACCTGCCCACCCAGGCTCTTACCTGACCTTTATTTCCTGCTATTCCAACTTCAGCTGCCTCATGAGGCATTGCTGCAGTTTAAAAAGCAGAAAAAAAGTCATTTTTCAAAAGCTGCTTCTCTTCACGCAGCAGCGTGCTGATGACAATTTATAGGCGCGTGCAGCATGCAGTGAAGCACATCGTAAATCACCGAACCTCATAAATCACCAAAGCGATAGTTAACCCACCCCTGGACTGCTGGCCCTGGTTACTGTTTGGCTAAACCTGGCTTACTGGACTGTTTGCCCTGATTACTGTTTGGCTAACTTGGCTTATTGGACTACTGGCCCTGGTTACTGTTTGGCTAAACCTGGTTTACTGGACTGCTGGCCCTGGTTTCTGTTTGGCTAACCTTGCATATTGGACTACTAGCAGTCAGAGGCTGCTGAAGGTGCATGTGAGAGCTTTGCTCCAGGACTTGTAGTAAACGTGAGGACATTTGGGGGCAAAGTTGGAGCAATAAAGGAGAGTTTGACCTGTTCTCTGGCTGTATTGCTTTTGTGCCACACCCCGGGTCATCACACATACAGTATATGGCAGAAAACCATTTTTAACCACTGGTAAATGTTTTATATATTTTAAGGAGTTCTTAACCACAAACTAAAGAGAACATCTTTATTACAACACTACTTAGGAAATGTAGTCTTCCTGTAAAACAAAAACTTCCAAACTGTGGTCTACCAGCAGTCTGAAGAATAATTGAACTAGTCCTTCACTTGATTCTAAACAATTTTCTGATGATGGAAATCGAGACTGTTTCAACCAGGCTAGATGATCAAATAAGCTAGTCAACAAAGTTCTAGTCCATAATTGTTCAGCACTGGTCTCCATGATGCTGCAGGAATGAAAATTAGTATAATGAATTGTATATGTTTTTGAAGTGATTTTTTTTTTTAAAGTTGAAGCTTCACAGTGTAAAAGTAAGGTGATTTGGGAGAAGAGGACCAGAAATAGAAAAAAGGGAAGCACGATTCCACAGTTTGAAATAGAAACGATGCAGACTGTGCCATCATTTCAACTGCTTAGTGTTTCTGCATTGTTAGTTTCGCTCCTGGGAGGTATATAACGAAGGGTCCCAGGTATTATCAGTCAAAAAAGCCAAGATGCTGCTCACAAGCATGCAACTGAAACCTCTCCCTTCTTCCCAATGCATATAAAAAAGCCAAGGGCTTTGATCATATGGCTATGTCTACATCTTGACTTTTTGGGTCATTTGCACAGACATCCCTGCCAGGGACAACAATGAGCAATATATGCTGAAGAGGATCTCATCCAAAGCCTCGAAATACTTACGTTGAAATTCCTATGCATGAATCTGCAAGCTGTTTGCCACAAATATTTTTTTTAAAAAAAAATGTCCTCAGATACCACAGATTTGTGAGGTCATATTTATCCACATCCAGTAAGGGGCAAGCGCCTCTTTCCTAGGAGTCATTGGAAAGTCTGTAAGTAAAGATCCATTTTAAAGTCCAAGTGAAATTCATGCATAGGAATTTCAACCACCCCAAGTAATTTGAGATGGGTTGAGATTGGCCAATACCTTGTTCCTGTAGTTCTGACCTGATTTAAACTCATGCTTTCACATTGAGCTCCCACATAAGTCAGAAAAGGTAATCTTTGGCCTGAAGCATTCCTGTGTTTTGCTTCTACTTCTGCTGGTGGGGAGGACGGGTATAGTTCAAGACATCAAAAGCCTTTGAGAAAAGCTTCCAGAGGGCAAGAATGTGTTCAGCTATTTTTTGGGAAATGAGAGTGCCATATTTTTATATGGCACTCTCTAAAAAAAATAGTAGGCAGAAAATCCTCAACTTATAAAAGCTAATTTAGTGACTGTTCAAAGTTACAATAGCACTGAAAAAAGCAACTGATGACCATTTTTCACACTTATGACCATTGCAGCATCCCCATGGTCACATGATTTACATTCGGATGCTTGACAACCGGTTCATCATTTCTGACAGCTGCAGTGTCCCGGGGTCATGTGATCAGCTTTGGCAAACTTCTGGCAAGCAAAGTCAATGGGGAGTTTCCCTCAACAACCGTGTTGCTAATTTAACATCTCTAATGATTCACTTAACAACTGTGGCAAGAATGGTCGTAAATGGGAGCCAAACTCACTTCATAACTGTTTTGCTTAGCAAACATCCATTTTGGGGTGAATTGTGGCCATAAATCAAAGACTACCTGTAGTTTGAATTCTTGTTATCGATTAGAGAGAGCTTGTAGTAGATCAGCACAGAACTTGCACAGAAGTTTGTTTGTTTTTTTCCTTTTCTACACAGGATAATGGCTCACTGAGCCAAGTAAGATATCATCAGAGAGTTTCACTAGTGGTTTTGACTGTGGCTCCTTGCAGGATTTGTTTAGCTTTTGGCCATTTCAAACATAACCGATCCTATTCAATCTATTTGCTCCTGGTCTAGAATGCCTAGGGTGGCAGTTGTCAGGACCCAGATTTGCTTCTACAGATTTTAAACTAGATTTGAAAAGCAGGAATATCACTGGTAAGGTATTAGCCCATCTCTAACTGTAAAGTGAATTGTTAATCAAAAGGATACATCATGAAGATGTTTCTGTTGTTCTTGGAAGTACAGGCTTCCACAGGCTGTGGAAGTAAAGAGATTTAAAATTAGTGCTGAGCTTTCAGAATGTAATCTGCAATAGCCCTGAGTCTCAAATAGCCTTCCTCCCTGAGGCAGCCTGATGGTGTCCTTTTGAACATAATCATTCTGTTTCCCATTTTAGAGATGGATAAAGTGAGATTTGTGCTGCCTATAGCTTCTGAACCTAAAGCAGAGTAAGAAAAATAAAACGAGCAGAAACGCTCCTTCCTGATTCTCTGATCTTGAAATAGGAGGCAGGCAAGAATGTGAAGATAGACAGACAGCTGGAATCCATGAATGTCTCTCTTTATGTCTTGCAGTCTCCGTGGTCTGTTGCTGTGTTTCAGGAGGACTGATGCTGCTGACCACAAGCCCGCAGGAGTGGTTTATCTAGCGACGCAGCACACCCACTTCCCTGGCTGCTGAGTCAGGCTGTTCCCTTTGCTGCCTCGTGCTCTGTACATTGTGTTCCAGCTCTCCTCACTGGCACGTAGCCCAGCTCACATCAGCTTCTCGCTCTTGTTTGCGTTCTCAGTTTGCACTGAGGGCTGGTTTGCAGCTCCGCAATCTTCCCCTCCCATCTCTGACTGCTTTTCTCATCCTTGCAGAAGCTGGGGCTCCCCAGACCGGAGGGAAAGGAAGCCTCCATACAAGGCTGGGATAGCATCAAATATCCAAAGGGGCACAGTTCTTTCAGAAAATATGGCCTCTGATCAGCCACAGGTTGCTGCCTGGGTGTTATTCTGGATGTAAAACATCACCTTGCCCTGCAGATCTGATGAGGCAAATAAAAGAGATCATGGTTACAGCAAACTGAAATGCATGATTACGTGGAACCTTCCTGGGAATGTTTGGAGCATTCTTTTAGCATCAGTTGATTCTAGTTTCTAAAACCCCAAGTAAAATGTTACCTCTCCACCATTCTATTAACCATCTTACTGCATGTAGGCAAACACAGAGGTTTTTGGCACCTTGATATTAATTATTTTTGTGCCCCATGCTGTATTCTAATTTCTTCCTTCTATTGTTTGGGTTAACTTTTCACGGTAACTCAAGGGGAGGCAATGCTATAGCTATTGCCCCTGATGTACATAATAAATTTAATGCAGGAGCTATACATACTGGCATGTTGACTATATCAGTGTACCACTTCCACAATCCATGCAGAGACTTTCTGTCACATGAGAGCATGATTATAATACTAAAAAGTTAACTTTGCTCTCAGAGAACTGGTATGCTCAAACACAACTGTTCCCAAACTTTTTGGGTTGAGCCTGATACAAACAATCAAACAGTGCCCTTCTTGGGGAATGTCTGGCCTCAACTTATAAATACAGAGATGTTTCAGAGATTCACAGGGCCATCTGAACACCAACAAAGTCTTCAGAGATTAATGAGACCATTTTAGCTATTACCAAGTGCTCAGGAGATTAATGACACTCTCTGAAATACTAATAATGTTCTGGGGCCTGGCAATGACCTCAAGGTCACATAAGGCTGGGAATATCTGAAAAGAAACATGAGTGTATTGGGAGTTGGGCGGGTGTATGGGATAGCAGCATGAATTATAAGGGAATAAGTACTGAGAAAAGGACATACAGGATCAGAGGCTGGGATTGATATGGAAAGATATATCTCTCTCTCTCTCCCTCCGTCCCTCCCTCCCTCCCTCTCTCCTTCTCTCCCTCCCCACCACCTCTCTCTAGATCCAGAGATTTTTGTAAGCTGAATTAGGAGCATGAAAGCTAGAGATTATCTAGACCTGGTATAATAGACAAAATATTCCATATATAAATCTAGAAACATGTTAACAAGGTCCATTTGCATCTAAAGAACCCTCTATTAAAGTTATCAGGAACTCAATCATAGGAAACTAAGTCAATCATCATTTCCAGTTAAAATAAAAACTCCTTTTTATACTTGAATTGTTCTTTGGAGTCAACAGAACAGATTTAATGCCCTTTAGTCATTATGTTAGTCTTGAGGCGAACATTATTTATTCATATTTATGTGAGTCACTCAAATGTCTAGGGAAGAAATCAGGAAAACCCCACTGAATAAACCACCACCACCCCCCAAAAAAATACAACCGAGATAATTTTATAAACTAAAGAACCCTATGTGATTGAATCTTACCAGCTTGGTGATATCATTTAAAGCTTACCAAAACTGAAGAGAAAATCTTAATCTTCATAATCTTCTCAAGATTTGGAGATCATTTAATGTAATCTATTGTTTCTATTTTAAATTCCTAGAACCCTCCAACATCTCATGATAAACTGCCAATTTTCAAGGTGTGGAGACCTAAAAATGAATACATTAAGCTTCTACAGAGCTTAACACCTATATTTTAAAAAGAAGCCAAAAGACATCTTGCCCATCAATGATCTTTATAAATCAGGTGATAGAGTTTACCAGTAGAGTTTAATCTGGAAACAAAGAAAGACCCAATCCTTGTGATTCAGTGCCCAAAGAAAGGAGTGTGGTGGAAAACAAAATGTAACAGAACAAGAATCCAAACCAGTTCTTTCCAAATTCTGCACAGGGACCCATCACTGGGCATCAGAAGATGTGGAGCTGGTCAAGTCATTCAGCCTGTGAGAATATGAGAATGAGACTCCTAGCAGCAAAAGTACCTGTGAGACAATGATGTTGGGAAAAGGAGCTGTTGAGGACAGGTTTCAGAAGCTGGCATCATTCTACTGGTGAAGTATCGGCTTTTTACAAACTGATTTGTGATCCGCTGAGTAAAGAAGAACAAGCTTGTTTCCTGGAAAACCAAGAAAAACCCAAGAAAAACCAGGTTGAGGGCCATCAAGAGAAAAGCAGTTTGCTGTTTTACATGATGATGACTCCCTTGCACAGTTCAGGGCATCCTCTCATTCTCCAACCCATAACCTCCTCTAAAGAATCCCTTCTCCTGCAAACCCCCAGCCTGAAATACCTAAGTCACTGTTTGGGAGGAGATTCGTATGATTTGTTACACTCAGGTCGGAATGTACTTTGTGTTACAAATGGCTTTGGTCCAAAGCTCAGAAGCTGGACTTTATTTATACTTCCCAGCTCCAGACTCAGTTACATCCTGCTGTCAGTTATGTATGTCTGCCTGACTTGCTCTATCTGGGTGAAGAATGACCTGGCCTTTAAAAAGCCATTCATATCATTTAAGGGGGAGAAAGCAAAACAACTATGTCTGCCTGTTTTCCTTTCCAATGAACAAATCATCAAATGAGTTCTATGAAGGAAAGGGGGAGAACATCCTTGAATATCAATATTTGGGTTGCCCAAATAAGAAAGAAATAAGCTCAGAGAGAGTAATCCTAAAGTGATAGCTGGTTTAGCATGAACTTGGCCAACCCAAAAGGTTTTTCATGCTTCCTTTCCACATGAAAAGGGGTTCGATTACTTTTGATTAAACAATTTCCAGGTGGACCTTTTAGTGGAATGTGGGCATGCCAATTCCTTAAAGTAATTTCACAATGTTTTTAACACAACTTGTCAAATGCATGACAGTTCCGTAACACTTGGTCTGATGTATCTGGGAATATATCATGTCCACCATATAATCCCAGTATCTGGAAACTATGAGGGTCTGGATGGTCCACAGCAGGCTTCGGATGAACCCTGGCTGGATTGCTTAGCCTTTTGAGGCCAGCCAATTCTAGGACTATGCCATCTTTCATGCTTGGCAGGAGAGTATAGATTCAACAAGAGAGGCATGCTGTGGGCTCCATCTCGCAGGGAATTATACTTGGCAGGTCCATGGAGGCAAGTCTTCTCTGCTGTGGTGCCCACCTTATGGAACATTCTCTCCCCACCCACCCACCCCCAAAATAATATTAGTTCCATCCCTTCTTATTTTCCAGAAGATCCTCAAGACCTGGTTTTATCATCAGACCTGGAAGAAGAGCAGTGAAAGCTTATGGTGTCTCCGTTGCATGTGTGTGTGCATGTATTATATGACTGTGTTTCACATGCTTATTGTTTTCATACTTGTTTTTTGCTCTATCCCACCCAGAGTCATTTCTTGTGATATGGGTGGCTGTATGAAGTTAATTAAATAAATAAATCAGCCCTCCTCTTCTACTCAAAACTGACTTATTTCCTATTGAACACACAGGGAGGCTATGTTCTTTTTTTGCTCGCCACAAGTGTTAACGTGTCCAAAAGGTTTTTGCCTGCTGTAGATTTAATCAATTGGTGAAATATTCCGACTGTGATTACAGTGTGCATATGTACTGTAGGAAATTAGCACCCACCCCTCTCCTAGAAAATTGAAATAGCCTAGGAAATATTAAAAAGGTAGAATATTTCCTCTAAAAAGAGTAGAAACTCAAGAAGCAGAAACTCACCTCAGAAGCAGAATCTCACCCCCACCTTTGTTAATGGGTGGGCCATTAAGGCCTGGGCCAGAATACTTTACATAACAAAGATCTACAGGTAAAGCTATAGCAATTGCCAAAAGCCCTTTTAAGGGCATAAATCATCCAGCAAGGTTAGACCAAGCCTGGAACTCAGGACAGAGTTGCCCCTGGGAGTCTGACAAACAATGGGATATATTTCTTACACAAGAACAGGAAACACTAAGGTGGGTCCCAACAAAGTTTATAAAACCCAGGCACTCTCAGCAACTCATCCCTTTTGGATCTTCTCTTCTCATCCTTTTTATTGATCTCTTCCCTTTCACTCTGGAGCTCCAGGCCATGTGGTCCTGTCTACCATTAAACCTTCCAAGTAGCCTCCATGTTTCCAGTGTCTTTTTCCCCACTTGGAACTGAACCCAGAAGGATATTTCTTTCAACAGTACATTTGCAGAGGTAACTATCAATCATCAATCAATAACCTTAACCCTATCCCATTTGGCAGAAAAAAGGTGTGGGACAACTGAAATGAATGGACATAATCGCTTAGTACACAAAATTCACTGCAGGACAAACCCTTTTTGGCAGATCAAAAAAGGAACAAGAAGAGCCATTGGTATTTTTAGTTGTGTGAATTAGTGTTTTCTATTTTGCATTGCACTTTCCCCTTACAACTTTGTTTTTAAACAAAGTATTCCAAGTTTGCCACTTTTAATTATATTTATTGTACCAAATTTTCCATCTTTTCTAATCACAGCTGAAGAGAAATTTTTCTATGGATACACTTTACTTGAATATCCACGTACTTTATTTTTTTAAAAAAATTCTGTAGTCATATGAAAATACTGATTATGAAGACAATAACCACAATAACACGGTGAAAATCAAGCCACACCAGCCTTCTAGCCAATAATGTTGAAATGTTTTATCTCTAGAGACAGTTCATTTATATATTAATCTGCCTTAGTTAACCATTTGAAAACTTGATTTGCAGATTTTCATTCTAAATCATAGCTTCTTTCCTATCTCTACACATCCCATAACAACAAAATATTTCACAATGTAATCCGCAAAACTAAATTACGGGGTTAACATGTTCCAGAAAACACATTTGAAGTGTGAAGACATAAAATCTAGTATTGCTTTTGTCATGGGCAAATGATATGTGGCTTCAAGCAAACTGCCGTTTCTCTTTACTTCTCCATAATAAATGAGCCATATTATTTTGCAATGTTGTAAGGTAAGCAGAAAAAAAAGGCATGATTGATTTTGCAAAATAAAAGGGCTATTTAAAAATAATAATAGCTACAAATAGTGCCTCAAGAAATGATTGGGTTTTTAAAAATACATTTTATTGAAAGTTTTACAAAGAATGTGAAAACTAACACAAACTCACAAGGAGTAAAAATAGCAAAGAAAGAAAAGAAAGAACAATCCAGTACTGTTCTCAGTATGTTAGTCTTCACCAGACATTCCCTCTTTTTTAAATTCAGCTCCTATAATCCCCGAACAATGTGGCCAACTTCCCATTACACAAAGTAACAGTGTTCAGAGTTTCCTAGGGTGACAACAGTGATTGAATTTTAGCCTGTGGCTGAATTCTAATACAAGTGTGTGTGAAATAAGATATACCTTAAGCCTTTTCAAATGACTTATGGAAGAATAAAAAGGCAATGTCACTATGTCCCACTTATGTTTATACCTTCTGCAATCTGCACCATTTCTACTCTAAGAATATAACTGAATATATGGGATTTGGAGATGACTTGCTTTGAGCAAAATATAAGAAAGAGCAAATAAACTTTACAAATAGCTTTAATATGTGGAAATTGTAGGGACTACATATCCAGGAAGTCCCCAGGAGTCAGCACTAACTCCAAGGCACAAAACCAAACCAGCCATGGAAAGATGGAGGCAAAAATTTACTTACCTGAAATTATTTTTAAACGAAATAAATCATTAAGAATATCCCAAAGGGTATGGGAAATTTGGGGGAATTTTAATTTAAATCAGGATAATTGACTAAGTTTCATAATTTCCAGGCAAAATGAGATTACAGCACCATCAGCCTTGATTATTCCTAAAGGCCCTGTCACACTGGCCGACGGATGCAAAACGTTTGTAAAAAGGACACAGCGGACGAGAAAAATGTTCCAACCGTTGTTAGCCACTCTCAAAAGGGGCAAAAATTTGCATAACCAGAGCGGACAACACGGAAAGGAACGGACGGGGGCAGGACATGGGGCGGATGGAAAGCGGATGCTCCACGGAAGCCTAGCGGATGGAAGCGGATGAGAGCGGATGGCACATCCGCAAGGCTTCCGGGGGAGCGCAGCAAAGCGGACGCGGAACGGATACAGCGGATGCCGAGCGGATGAAGCGGATGCACAGCGGATGCCAAGCGGATGAAGCGGATGCAGAGCGGAAGCCTAGCGGATGCCTAGCGTTCACTGCGTATGCGGGGAGGATGCATTGCGTCAGCCCCGCGGATATAAAGGGAAGCAGCTCCCAAGCAGGTCAACATTCAGAGGAAAGACCTGCTTCCAGACACAGCTCTCAAGCCTGCCTGCCAGCCTGCCTGCCTGCCAGCCAGCAACCCCACAACCATGGGGAAGAAGAGAAAGCCTCAGCCATCTGCTGCCAGCCCTGGCAAGAGGGACAGGGCCACCCTCCTACCCCCTGGCCCTCACTCTGCTTCTGCTGGGGCTTCTGCAGCCCGGGCTCGCTCTTCTGGGGCTGGGGCTTCTGCTGTTGCTGCTTCTGGAGGAGCTGATGCTGCTGCTTATGGCAGTGGTGCTTCTGCTGGTGCTTACTCTGCTGAAGCTGCTTCTGGCGGTGGTGCTTCTGCTGGTGCTTACTCTTCTGATGCTGCTTCTGGTGGTGGTGCTTCTGCTGGTGCTTACTCTGCTGGTGCTGCTTCTGGCGGTGGTGCTTCTGCTGGTGCTTACTCTGCTGGCACTGCTCCTGGTCCTGCTGGGGCTTCTGCTGGAGCTTACTCTGCTGGCGCTGCTCCTCGTCCTGCTAGTCCTGCTGGTGCTCCTGGTCCTGCTGGTGCTCCTGGTCCTGCTCATGCTCCTGGTCCTGCTCGTGCTGCTGGCGATGCTGGTGCTTACTCTGCTGCTGATGATCCTGGTCCTACTGCTGCTGCTGCTGCTGGTGGTGTGGAGGAGCAGCCCCTACAACCTGAAAGTCCCTCTGATGAGGGCCCATATGGTCCTGCCAAAGGGAGGAAGAGGCAGACGCGAGAACGGGAGAGGAGGCAAAACACCATAGAAGAGGAACATGAGGATGAGGTGCTGGAGTGGCTGAAAGAGAACAAGTATCTATGGTGGAAGGGACACAGGCTCTATAGGGACACCAAAAGGAAGCAGGCTGCTTGGAGAGAGAAGGCGGAGAGCCTGGGCTACACTTCGGAGGTGCTCCTCGGCTGGTAGAAGCACATGCACACCTGGTACGGGAAGCTGCACCTCAAGAAATCTGGCCAGGCCGCAGTCAAGCTGACGGACAGAGAGACCTACGTCATGGCCAAGTGCAGCTTCCTGGAGGGTGAGATCCGCCACCGAGGAGCAGCCCCTCTCACAACCCTCTCTCCCAGGCAGCCTGCTGAGAGCCAGTCCTCTTCCGGTAGAGAGTCAGCTCCTGTCTCCAGGCAGGTATCTGTGGAGCGTGCCACGATGGAGAACTTCCCATGGCGGAGCGCGTGGAGGACCTCCTGATGCAGTGGGAGAAAGGAGACGGCACTTCCACCACAGCCCAACCCGCATCCACCCCCAGCTCCACCTCCACAGAAAGGCAGAGAGGCAAACCGGAGGGACAGAGCCACGCTGTCCTGCTGGAGATAAGAGACGCCATCAGGAGCAGCGTAGATCTCCTCTCTCAGCTGGTCCACACCGACTCCTCATCCTCCAACCGCAAGCCCTTCCTCACCTATGTCAACCAGACCCTCATGAACATGGCGGAACCCCAGTACCAGGTGGTGAAGGACAGGATCACCGATCTGCTTCACAACCCTCCAGACCCAGATGAACCTGCTCCCACCCAGTCCAGGCCTGCTCCTCCACCCCAGGTGATGTCACTCCCATTCCAAGGCTTTCCACAGGCCCTCACCTACCAAGGCTACGGCTACCAGGAGGTCCAGCAGCACAGGCAGCAGCCCTTCCCAGTCCAGGCACATGTTCATCGGACACCACCGGTGCCACTGATGCCACCGATGCCACCGATGCCATCGATGCCACCCACGCCATTGATGCCATCGATGCCAGTCCTCACCCAGCTGCAGACCAGATAGCCCCACTACACTGCTCCTTCCTCCACCCCCCAGCCAAGCCCAGCCTCAGTACATCTGTCATCGGTACTGGGGCTGACACCCCATGGCATGGAGGAAGGGGCTCTCAACATCACGGGGCTGAGCCAGCTGTCTGACAGCTTCCTCAACACACCATCCCCTGTTGTCCTCTCAGGGCCAGGCACCCCAGTGGCGCTTCAGACCAGTGCTCCAGCAGCAGCCACCTCCACAGCACCTGGACCCTTCACCCCTGAGACTGGGCACACCTCCGAGTGACCAAGAAGAGTGCCAGAGACTGGGTGGCTACCTGTTGACTTTATTTGGACACTTGACTTGGGTCATTTTTCTTTTACAGCTTGTTATTAATAAAGATTATCTTTGCTTCACACACTTGCTTCATTTATTTTTTTCAATAAAGTCTTGGTAGAAACTTTTAGAAATGGTTTAAGCCTTTGCATGCTTGTGGGATGGGTTAAGATAGCAATGGGATGGGCAGGGATACCTTTGGGATGGGTTAAGATAGCAGTGGGATGGGCAGGGATACCTTTGGGATGGGTTAAAATACCTGTGGGATGGGCAGGGATACCTTTGGGATGGGTAATAGCTGTGGGATAGATAAACCTCCAGTTTATCTATAGTGGGACTGTATGGTCCACCCTCCCAGGTGCCACACCTTTGGCCCTTCATTATCAATAACAATGTAAGCATTGATCCACACATTTGAACATAAACACAATTCTTTATTAAATGCCCTGTTCATTGTAGGCCCACCCAACATACATGGCCCAATCTCATCAGTGTGATGAGACAGGCTGAAGGAAGCATCCATTAAGCATCTATCATCCTGTCTTGCCACTCCACTGCTCCAGCTGGGGAGTTGCACCAGTGTTTCAGGAGGTTGCGCTGCTTCTTCCCTTCATGTGAGGCTCTGTTGGGGCCTTGCACATCCTCAGTGTCTATCAGGTTTTGCCCTTGCCTCCATTCCCCAGGCTCCATGTCCCCATTGCCTTGTTGGAGGTCCACGAGCCTGTTCTGCAACACTGGGTAGCGGGTGCGCATGAGATTGTGCAGGATGCAGCAAGCTTCCACGATCCTCCTCATGGTCTCTGGGCGATGCTACATGGTGGTGAGAAGTACCTGGAACCTGTTGGCCAGGATGCCAAAGGCGTTCTCCACCACCCGCCTTGCCCTGGACAGCCTGTAGTTGAAGATCCTCTCTTCACGGGTGAGGCATCTGGAGGTGTTGGGCTTCATGAGGTAGGTTCTGAGGGAGAAGGCGTCATCCCCCACGATGAAGTAGGGCACATCTTGCGTGTCGTTGGGCAGGGGGTCTGGATCTGGGAAGCCCATGATGAGGTTGCGTTCCAGCCCCTCCTTGAGATCACTGGCGTTGTATACCTTGGCATCTGAAGATGAGCCGTTGTCTGAAGCATCGATGTCCATGAACTTGTAGTCAGCATCGACCATGGCAAAGAGGATGATGCTGAAGAAGCCCTTGTAGTTGGTGCTCTGCTTGGTCAACCTGGGTGTCAGCCGCTCCACAACTTTGTCAAACATGGCTGGAGGCATCCTCATGAAGTTCTGGAATGCACGAGGGTCTTCATTCCTCAGCTCCACCATCAGCTTGTTGTACAGTCCGTACTCTGCTCTTCAAACCCAGACACTTCTTGGCCGCATCCTTTTCTTCCCGTAGAACAGTTGAAAGAGCCTGTAGATGGCTTCGCACTGTTGCAGAATGATGGTGGCTACCAAAAAGAGGGTGTTATGATCCATGGTGGACATCAATGGATGCTGTGGAAGAGCAAGATCCAGATGAAGGCTGCAGAGGTCTGCACAGCAGGGCTGCTGGACTGAAAGTGAGATCCAGGTGAGTTGCTTCCCCTTTTTATAGGCAATATAGGTTTTCCACTAGGTGTCCTTTTGCATCCTCTAGGCATCCTTAATATCCGAGATAGGTCCCCTCTGCGAACGTTTTTAACGTTTTAAATGCTTTCTTTGCGAGCTGCATCCGCTTTCATCCTTTCTCCGTCCGTGCTACTAACGCTTTGTGTCCGTTCCGCATCCGTTTCGCTTCCTCCCTGTGTCCGCTTTCTGCTGGAGCGGATTTGAGTTGCGCGGATGCACAGTGGATGCCTAGCGGATATATCAGATTCGTAATGGATGACAACGGATGTAGAACGGATGTTCCCCGTATGCGTTGTGGATGCAGAACGGACACGTTGGATACATTTTCTGCTCAAAAGGTTTTGAGCAGCTGAAAACTTTTTCAGCGGATGGAACCTCAATCGACAGATGCTGGACGGATAGAGAGGATGAAAAACGGATGCAGTGAGTACAGAACGAATGGATCGCATTAACCAACGGATGGCAAGTGTTTCTCTCTGTTTTACATCCTCTTTCCATCTGTTGGTGCAGTGTGACATGGGCTTAACATGTTAAAATTAATCTGCAGTTTGTGCACATTGTACTTACCATCAGCTGATCTCAAACACTTTCAGTGTGGTTCTATTTCTATGCTCATAAGGTAGGAATTCATAAGTGGTCCTCTTGCCAATCACTGCTTAATTCTCAGTGAAGAGCAAATCACAACTGGCTGTTTCTTCCAAATTGGCTAATCCCTGAAAATACTGTTGCCAGAGCTTCCACCATTCCATGAATTAACAAAGACTCCTGCCCTCTTCCTCCACTTTTACTTTCTAGCACCGCATGCTGTGTGTGTGTTTGTTTTTACAAAACTGTGGTTGGAGGCAATTGCAAAGGAAGATGCAGATTTTTTAAACTACGAAGAAATACATGCCAACATCTCAATGTTCATCATCCTCCAGATCAAAGTGGCAGAACAAACTGGTGAAAGTTACATTCTAGATTATCTTGGCATAACCTGCGTGTGGCATGGACAGTAGAATGTTTGGTAAAAAGATGCCTACAAAAGTACAAATAAAGATTACTCCCTTATCTGGGCTAAATGAAAGCAGCAGGAAGATACAAAACATGACAAGCAGGCCCTTCATGATAAACATTTTCCCACCACTGTTGGAATTTGTTTCTGAAGTGAGGGAGTAAAATGCAAATGACTTTTCTAAGGAAAAGATAGAAATGAACATTTCAAAAATGTGTGTTCCATCAGAGTTGGTCTGCAACGGTAGCAACGCACGCAATATGAGTGATTAAAAAAACAGATTCAGCACATCTCAGGATACCCAGTTCAGAGAAGGTAGCTTAAACTTTCAAGTGCTAGAATTCATATAAATCATTGGATTTTCATGAGCAATGCTGAGATCAGTGCACCAAATTCTATAGTCTGCACTGAAAGTGTTAGAAATAAGGTTGAGCCATTTGTTGTGCTTGCATGGTTATTCAGATAAGAAGCAAGGGAAAAAGCCAATGAGTTGGAAAAACAAAATGTATTCTTAAGGACCAAAGTAGATGGGAGTAGGCAAAGTAAAGATATTATTATGCTCTTTTAAAACTTCTATTAACAGCATAGATTTTGATAAGGAAGGGATGTATGGCACAATGGCTTGTATAGGTAGCCTTCAACATGCAACCACAACTGAGCCCCAAATTTCTGTAGCTAAGGGACACATTGGTTCAACGGGTTTTGCTCCATTTATGACTATTCCCACTGCAGTTATGAAGTGAATTGTTGTTAAGTCGTTAAGCGGCTTCCCCACTGACTTTGCTTAGCAGAAGTTCGCAAAAGGGGATCATATGACCCCAGGATACTGCAACCGTCATAAATATGAGTCAGTTGCCAAGCACCTGACTTTTAATCACGTCATCATGGAGGATCACGGAGGGTGCAATGATTATAAGTATGAAAAATGGTCATGTCACTTTTTTCAGTGCCATTGCAACTTTGAATGATCACTAAATGAACTGTTGTAAGTCGAGGACTACCTGTAAATAGTGGGAGTTATTCTTCAACCAGTTTTGCCCCTCTGTGGATATATTCCTTCACCAAGGTTGCTATGGGTAGCATTGCCATCTGGCATATGTGTTCTGTAAGTAATTATATAGCCTACATAAACATGGCCATGGCCATAGGCACAGTGTTTGCAAGAGAGTTTCCTTGCTAGGCCAACCAGCCTCTTGCTCAAACCTCCCAGATGTAAATTTGGGATAACTTTCATCACAAAAACAGGCTGGGAAAAAGTGTAAACTCTCCTTTCTTTCTGTTTTGCAAAATCCTAATCCAGAATAATCTCCCCTTGTATGAAAAAACTTGAGAGTGCAGCTGCTACACGCAAGAGTTTAAACCCCAAGGAACAACTTATGCATTTATCTCAACATATCTAGTAAAATGTGAAGAACACTTAGAAACTGCAGCCACTCCAGAATACAGCAGCCCAGGCAGTTATGGGCATGCCATGGATACCAAGAGCCACACTGCTCACCAGGAACCTTACAGGAACAATTCAAAGAGCTGGTTATCACCTATAAAGCTCTTCAATATATGGCCTGATTATCTGAGTCTTCATAGTTTCCACCCACCCTCTATGATCAGGCACAGTTGCTACGCTTCAGGTTCCATCAAGTTGACATAAGCCACGAGGAGACTTTGTGGTAGCATAGAAATATGCAAAATAAATTTATATAGCTGAATAAACAAACAAACAGAAGATGGGACCAGGAAATGGGCCTTATCTATTGTAGAACTTGCCCCCTGGAATGATGTTTTCTTAGGCATTCATTCCCCACCCACTCACCCATTGCTCTTCAAATGAGTCCTACAAACTTGGCTCTTTCCTCAAATGAGATCCAAGCACCTCATCTCTGATTTTATGGAAGGGCAGAAACTATTAAAGATACGGTTGTGCTGAAACAAACAAACAAGCAAAGAAACAAAATGGTTAGGGGACTGGAGAATGCTATCGTATCCCCAACTCACTGAATAGCCTGGGGGGGGGGGAACTATTGGAAGGATGGTTTAGCTTTTGTCTCTGCTTTTATTGATTAAAAACAGACAGATAGAATTAACATTAATCCATTACCTTATCATAGTAAATTGTACTGCTCTAATACTAGAGGAAAGTACATATCTATGTATTGCTAAAACTCTCGTGTCCATAATCTTTCACTGGGTGAAATGGTGCATCACTGCAGAGCAGAGTTATTCAGGTACCTCAAATGGGCTAATTTACAGAATGGTGGGACCGATTACTATTACCTCTTACTCCAACAGGAATGAAAACTTTGGAAAGTTCTTGCCATTTCAGAGTTGCTGCCTCCACTGCTGGTCAGCCCTGCTGCAGGGGCCATGTGATCCTCATTTACAATGTTCCCAGACACCTTCCCACAAGTCAACAGAAAAGCCTGGGAAGTTTGCATGGACAAAGCCAATGGGGAACAAGTGGTGTGGCTGCCAGCAGGAGCAAGGTAGCTGGTTTGACTAGCATTCTTTGTTTAGGTAAGGAAATATATCTGAAAGGATGAGCCAATGGGTCATAGGTTGTCTAATCAGTACACACACACACACACACACACACACACACACACACACAGACACACACACACAAAGAGGAAAGCAACATTAAACAACTAAGCACTGCTATGGAAAATGTTTGCAAACATTTCTGATAAGGTTCAGTTGCCAATCCAAAGAGGGCCTGTACATGGAAAGGGACACAACAAGCACCAATTTGTCTTCTCCTCGACTGGTATAATGTCTTGGGACAGACTTGAATACTTTACACCAATTCAGGCTAATGATTCATCTCTACTAATATTATTAATACCATTGGCAATTAATTTTTAAGGTTTTAAGCAGGAGTTTTTCCCAAATAGAACAGAAGAATATCTTAACTGAACCTAGCATGTTATGCATGTCTATTGTGAATATCAGATATAGTGATAGGATCCCAGCTGCTAATTTCCCTGAAATTCCCTAATTGGGAGAATATCTTATCATAAAAATTGAGCAAGTGCTAGTGTTTCTGGTGTGTAAAGATAATAAAAAGCTTGGCCTGAAAGTGCTTTGATAACTGTTTTGGATTTTTACATTAAATCCTGACTTGCAATCAAAAACTAAAATGTATTTGATTTAATGACTATATATTTGTTTCTTTCCAACTTCCACATGAAAAAGGTCGTTTGTATAAACTACATTTTCCTTAACAATCAGCATGAGCTCTTGAAAAGCATCTGCAATGTACAGAAATCAGTTTTCATAAACAAATGAAAATGGCAGATCATTATCTGCTCCAGTTCAGAACTCAATAGCAATTTAGGCTACAAGATAACAGCTATCTTGGATTTTTAGAGTACTACTCACCTGAAGTAGCAGAACCAAAAGTACTTCTCAATCAAAACTCAAAAAATTAGAGTCTCTGAACCAAATAAATGCAAGCTCTTCTAGGGGCTATTTAGTGACAGAAATGAGAAAACATGTTTGTTACCAAGTCAAAGTTGCTTACCAGAACTTGGACAACAGTTGAAAGTCTGTTTCAATATCAGAGAACTAATGGTTAGAAATGTCAGAAGTCTGAAGTTACAAATCTTCATTAACATGGCATATAAAATTACACATTTTGCTTCCTCCTTAGCTATGTCAGAATCCAGTACAAATACATCTAGAATAACTTACACCTTAGACATCTTATGGGCAACTTTCTGTTTGTGTTGTTTGAGTATGCATGGAAGCGTGAGAGATACAGTATTACCTTCTTCCTCCTTTGGATTCTTCAGACATTAAAATTATGGCTAATACTTCCTGGGAGGAGGTTAAGGTCTTTTCTTTCTCAAAAAGACAATCATTCACAATTGAATAGATTTTGAATTACTGTTCTGCAGTAAACTGAACTTGCCGTTTCTGGACAAGATAATAAAATGGGAGTTGAGGCTGGTTGACCTTGCCAAGAAAATAAGATGTTAAAATGGAAGAGTGTATTCTTTCTTAAATTTAATTTTCTGAAATTTACTTTTTTTTTTTTTACTATTGGGAATAGGATCTTTCTGGACCATCCTTTCCAAGACTTGGAGGCACATAGTAGTACTTTCTGCAAGATCCAGAAGATAATTGAAGTTCTACTTGATGGTGGAGAAGTTCTATTTTATGATGCAAAAATTCTGCTCTGAATTCCGTATCTTTAAAAGTCATTCAGGAATTGAGATAAAGAATTATTAGTATGCAAATAATACACATTCATGCCTCTTATTTCTCTAGATAAATCTCAGGAAGGCAGAGAAAACATTCAGAGCTGTCTAGAAGCAGGTTTTGGATGAACGAAGACAAACACAATTTTAATACAGAGAAGATAGTTATTATTGACTGAAAGTAAATAATGCAAGTAAATCATGAGTAAAAATGTATGATGAATTTTAGAGAGGCTATCCTTCAGTGAAGAATCAATTGTGTTATCTATTAAGGCAAATGATTTCAGTGCCAAGGCAACATTTATCCACTTCATTGGTTCATGCATTGTGGCCCTATCTGGAAAAAGCAGCCCTAACAATATTATACCTGCACTAGGCACATCATGAGAGACAGCCTGGGAAGTAATTCAGTGGCCACACACTTGTGGGCTTACAATAAATAATTTGATCTTCTCATGTGTAATGATTACCATGTGGTTAGTGTTCTAAGAAACCACTGAAGTCCTAAATGGTTTTAATCCAATTTTGAACCCACTTTTCTCCACATTAAATCTCTCATGGTCACTGTTGACCATTGGTCATGGAAGTTGTTTCTCCTGTGACTTTGTAAGCTAACATAGCCAGAGATCTACATTTGGGAAATGCTGGGAAAGAGATTTAACTGTTGGTACAGAACCACTGACTAGCAGAGTATTAGATATGGCTATACCATGCAGGCGGTCCTCGAATTATGACCACAATTGAGCCCATTTCTGTTGTTAAGTGAGACATTTGTTAGGTGAGTTTTGCTCCATTTTACGACCATTTTTGCCAAAGTTGTTAAGTGAATTGCTGCAGTTGTTAATTTAGTAACATGGTTGTTGGATGAATCTGGCTTCCCCATTGATTTTACTTGTCAAAAGGTTGCAAAAGGTGGTCACAGCAACAGTCATAACTATGAACCAGTTGCAAGTATCTAAATTTTGATCACATGATCATGGGGGATGTTACGAAGGTGGTAAGTGTGAAAAATGGTCATAAGGCCCTTTTTCAATGCTGTTGTAACTTTGAATGGTCACTAAATGAACTGTTGTAAGTCAAGGATGACCTATACCTTACTGATTATAATTTTTTTCAACTTGACAATTTTAAGATGCATGGATTTTAGCTCCTCTAGCATGGGAGGTTAAATCCACACTAGTTGCCAAAGTTGAAGCCAAAAAAAATGAAAACCTGTAAAAGTGGGACCTCTTACAATACCATAAACCAGCAAAACTGCGTGAAACCAGAATCTAAAGTTTTTCCATGCCTAAGTGTATAATTGGCAGAGAGTGTGTGGGGGCAGGAGAGACAGTTAGGAACAGGACAACAGTATGCACAGTTCTGAACAAAAGCTGTGAATTTACCCAGGAGACATTCAAGGCTGCGATAAGGAGTCCCTGGAACATTACAGAGCTACCCTGCCATTTTTCTTCCTACATAAGCATGTTTTTGTTATCTATTTACCATTTGGAATGTTAACGTTGAAATAACAAGCCCAGAAATATAAAAACAAGAACACGTTATCAGTTCTGTGGCTTTGAAACAATAGCCACTTGCTTCTCTCTGAATGCAGTTGATATAAAAGTCAATTTACAGCACCATAGAAGAAGAAACATTCATTAGGTACATATGGTCTATGATGACACAAATCTCCCATATTGATTGCCTTCATGCAGCCAGCACATAAAGTACTCTTTACATTATCGCCAGTAAATATTTGGCATTCGGAAAGCAGGAAACAAGCTTGTCACTCAAGTATTCTGCTGAGGGATTAGGCTTTATGGTTAAAAACATCTCTGGTCATAAATGCAGCCCTTGGGGAAATTAAATACCACAAGTCCTCTTTGCTCATTTCAGTCTTAATGGAAGAAAGAATGAAATCTTAGGCTGCTGCAAGAGTCATTTTAGTTCGAGTCATTTTAGTTCGTTCCATTAATCCTCCTCAGTGTTAGTACATCCTGTCCCCGTTTCACAGACAGCAGTGAAAATGCTAGGGATGGGTCAGTTGCACCATGTTTAAAACTGCAAAGAACCCTTCATGCAGGAATGATAATTGAAGATTGTTTAGACCTATCTGTTGTTGCACTTAAATCGTCATCTGGAGCAGCTGCACCCAATGCTTACAACTGGTACAGAATGTGCTAAGAGGCTATGCAGGCTATTGTGTAACTCAGAGGCCCCAACAAGCTGTAAACATACTGCCTATATCCTCTGACGTATTTGCTTAGGCCTAGGTTTCATTTAGCAGCGGAGGGCAGTGCTGTCCTGCCTCACTCAGTGTGCACAAGACACTCCCTGTTGTAAACTTCCAAAACATAAAGGATGCTTGCGCAAACTAAAGCATACTTTCTCTCTCCCCCTCCTCTTTTGGGTTAAAACTTGGCATCTTGCGATACCAGCCTCAGAACAAATATTTTTAGAAAAATGTACAAGGAGAGGGGGAAAAAATTAATGTGCCTGAATGAGGCAATAGTTTATCCAGGCTATTGCAAGAGACATCTACACTGACTGCTTTAAAGCAGCTTTTTAAAGAATCTTTTGGAGCGCATATATCAGCAGAAATTTTTCTGTGGGAGAGAACATATGTCATTCCATCTGCGGGACAGTGTCTTCAGCATATTAGTACATATATGATGATATGCAATATGTTCAACGTCCACACATGTGGACCCTTGTATAACCGCCTGTCTTCAGCCATTCAGTATGAAATAGCGGGCATTTGGTAGAATATTTTAACGCAGGTGAGAAAATAAAAGATTTAAATATGCATTCAGCCCCCCACAATCTTTCTGGGTGATTGACCCAATCATGATTATCTTCCAACCTACCTAACCTATCTCATAAATCTCAAAATGGGACCTACCAAAGAGTAAAGGTGTGAGTTACTCACCTTGTTTTCTCTCCCCCCCTCTCCCCCCCTTCAAGCTGGGCATCTCACAAAATTGAGAAAGGTTGAACTTGAAGCTGCAGCCACCCCTATAATTCCTCCCCTGCCTCCATGGCTTTACAGGAAACTTTCTGGCCTTTGACACTTGGTTGAAACATGACACTATGGTGGTAATGGTGGCGATGCGGGGGGGGGGGGATTTGAAACCAGAGGTACATAAGGAAAATAAGAGGAGAGCTGCTACAGCTAAAATGTTTCAGTCCTTCTCCCCTCCAAACAAGTTTTTTTTTTACAGTGACACCAATCTGTCAGTATCAGCCTTGGGAGACAGTGAATGAATCCCCTAACCAAGGGCTTCCCAAAGTTGGGTAAATTATCTAAAATTGGTTAGAAGTGGTTTTCTTTGGGTAAGGACACATGAACCCATGTTTAAATAAGGACTGAAATAAGAGTGAAATCCTGAAATAAGTGGGGTTTGGGTAGTGGAGGAACAAGATTGGGAAGTACTGCCCTAACCCTTGCCCAAATGAGGACAGTAATGAGTTCCCCCCTGCTGAGCTGAAGGGCTGTCCATTCATGATTGAATGGACCAGGGGTCTCCAAACTTGGCAACTTTAAGACTTGTGGACTTCAAGAATTCTCCAGCCAGCTATCCTGGCTGGAGAATTCTGGGAATTGCAGTCCACAAGTCTTAAAGTTGCCCAGTTTGGAAACCTCTGTAAGACAGAAACCTACACCAGCATCAAATGAGCTATCATTAGCCTCCTCATTGCTGATCCTCATTCTCTCTTTCACTTCTACAAATCTGATTCCATCCTATATAGGATCAGAAACCTGCAAGTGAAAGAGCCTTCTTCACCACTTCTCCCTTTCTTTTTTTTTCTGCTCCTGCTACCCAAACAAAAGCATCAAAGGAGATAAGGGACCCCCCCTCAACTAGAGGAGGTAGAGTGGGCCTTCTCTCCTTCCCACTTCTGCACAGGCATACCAGCTGAAGAGATTTCCCTTCCCATGGAGGAAAGGAAGTGGCTTTTTAGCTGATTCCCCCCTCCCATCCCACCTTAAAAGTAAAGGTTCCCCTCACACATACACACTAGTCATTTCTGGCTCTAGGGGGTGGTGCTCATCTCCATTACAAAGCCAAAGAGCCAGCGCTATCCAAAGACATCTCCATGGTCATGTGGCCAGCATGACTAAATGCTGAAGGCACACAGAACACTGTTACCTTCCCACCAAAGTGGCCCCTATTTTTCTACTTGCATTTTTATATACTTTCAAACTGCTACGTTGGCAGAAGCTGGGAGAAGTAACAGGAGCTCACTCCCTTACATGGTGCTAGGGATTCAAACCGCCAAATTGCTGACCTTTCTGATCAACAAGTTCAGCATCTTAGCCACTGAGCCACCACAGCCCACCTAACAGCTGGCTAATAGCTGTCTCCCTTGGCTGCCCTTCCCCCATTTCAAGCATCTTTGAGGCTGTCAATGCTGCAGGGCCTAAACAAAAGAGAAGGTTTCTCACATGTTCAGAGATTTCCAGAATTTTCCTGAAGGAATTCTCTAACATGCCTCCCATACTTTTAATGTTGTACCAGCAAACCTGCATGGGATTGCTTCTCCCTGCAGCATTAATGCTGTTGGACACAAATGTAGAATGTCCTCCTCTCAAGGTGACTTATGCCCAATGGTCTTCCAGAAAACTGCTGAGTCCATGTACAGAAGGCTTAGGCAATGTGGCTAACAGCTGTCAAAGCCTAAGGGCCATCACACATCTTCTGGAAGTGATTGTTATGTTGTATGAAGAAGTCTGGTCAGCAACATTCTCCTATGAGACTTTCTGGTTTATTTTTGCATCAAATTTTTTTTCTATTTTTGTAAATAGAAAAACCCAACCAAGCAAGTAATTTAGAGCAGGGCATTATCATTGCTTTGCACAGTCTTCCTTTGCATGGTCTTCACAAGATGTTTAGGATTGCAAGCCCAAGAACTCCTAACGCACCCACAACAGCCAGGGTTACAAGACCAATGCAGCTAGAAGATGCCAAACTGAAGCAGGCTACACAATGTTTTCTAGGAGCCCGATAAGTGAAGCTTCAGGTTCTAGCTCTGATTTACATGTGGTCTCAGCCTAGGTATTTGTCTAGTTCTAGCAATGGCTAGCCACACACGTCCAGGAAACTTACCAGCCGGGTGTGTATATGTCTGTGAGACAGAGAGTCAGGGAGGGACACTATTCCTTTGTTGTTCTCTCCTGCTTTAAGTATTCAGAAACATGTTGCCTTTGAACATGGGGGAGGAGAGCACTTAATCCAAGTTCCAACAAATGAACAGAAGGAAATGACTCACCAACAGTTTTTCCCCCCACAAAGACAAGGATATAGGATTGCATACAGTTAAGAGTGTGGTGCTTTGTTTCTATAGATGCAAATTTTGACATAGTTTCCATGATTTAAAAGAAATAATACACATCTTACTAAATCAGGATTCCCTTGAGTTCAACTCCTGGTGACTGCATGGAAGACACGTCCGCGTTTTCTTGGTAACAATGCTGAAGTGATTGGCCTCAGCCTTCCTTCCTTTTTGTTTACTTTTTAGAGTATCCTATATTCCCTGGTGGTCTCCCATGCAAACAGCAAACAGGTCAAATACTGCTTAGCTTTCCTCCAGATCAGCCAAGTTTGGCTAGTGCTGGAAACAGTGACTACATGACCTGAATGCCATGTATTCAGCTTGTTGTCCAGCTGCTAACTATTGATAGACAAGTTCAAGCCTAAATCTTCTCCAAAACAGGAAACTGTCATATTAGCTAAGCTGTGACATCAAGATGCTATGGTACATGAACACAGAGAGTGAAGCTTCCAGTAATAACACGAGTGAAAAACAATGATAACTCTGCAGAATCTAGAGGTGGAGGTTCTATTGTGCAAGACCACAACACTATCCATCAGCTGAAACAGTTGTGCTTCTACAGTGAAGTTTGCTTTCCCAACCATTTTACTTCTAATTCATCCTCTTCATTATTTTCCTATTGATGTAGCTGCTTGTTACAGTATATTAAATTCCAGCATGCATTATTAGAAAAAAAGACAAATAATAAAAAGCATAGACAAATACTAGGGTAAGAGAAAAATGATAAATTTGATAAGTCATGCAATGATGAATACTTGCCCTTTGTGTGTGAGGTTCATTCCATAAATTATTTGATGATTTGTTATCCTGAATATTGTGAGATTTTAACATACGCAAAAGCAACACTTGGTTAAAAAGAGAGAGAAGATGGAGCAAACTATTCTTCTGGTTTTCAGTTTGGAAACAAATATGGATTTCAATCAGTGTAAATGAAAGCTAACTCAATTCCCCAGGAAAGGAGGATTATATTGAATAAAAAGAAAATAAGAAGTTATGTGACAAGTTAAAGAAAAGCCTATTGTTGCATAAGCTTTCATAGAAAGTGGTAGTGATAATAATGTTGTTTCTTCCATCTGAAAGTCATTAGGCTTCTTTTTCAAAGCTGCTCAGCTGCTGTGCTGCAGTAACTAGATTTTGATCACTCTCCAATCTTGTACTTCATAAAAGTGGGCAGCTGCTGAGTTTCTTGAAAAGATTATCTGATCTAGGATAGACAGAAACTTTTCCTAGAAATATCACGGTAAAGCACTGTCTCCTTGTTTTGCTAGTGTAGTCACTGGCTGTGAGACTGACAGAAATTAAACTGCTGATTTCTGCTGTTCTTTACAAAACTCCAGGCATCCCAAAGATGAATAATGTTTCATCTCTATGAATCAGAATTTGCAAGAGAATATTGGTTCTGTTCTGTATCTCTGTATGAGTGGCGGGATTCCTTTTTTTTACTACTGGTTCTGTGGGCATGGCTTGGTGGGCATGGTGTGGCTTGGTGGGTGTGGCATGGAAAGGATACTGCAAAATCTCATTCCCTTCCCACCCCACTAATCTGCTTTCCAGCTCTCTTCTCCCGTGCAGGGCAACAAAAGAAGACCCAGCCAATCAGCTGGGACTCGGGAGGCAGAGAATAGATGGAGGCAGGGCCAGTCAGAGGTGGTATTTGCTGGTTCTCCAAATTTCGGCTACCGGTTCTCCAGAACTGGTCAGAACCTGTTGAATATCACCTCCGCTTTGTATAGACCAGAGGTGTCAAACTCAATTTCATTGAGGGTCACATCAGGGCTGTGGTTGACCTCAGGGGTGGGCATGGGTGACTGGTGGGTGTGGTTAAGTGGGTGGGTGTGGCCAGCTTGACACCACTCCCCAAACTGCTGGCATGTTTCCTCTTTGCACTGGGTAGACAGGGCTGAAGCGATGTGGGTTGTCTCCTTACACTTTCCAGGACAGCCCTATGGGTCAGATCTGAACGCCATCACATCGCTTCCGGCCCGCAGGCCTTGTATAGATAAACAAAAGTCCTCAAAGGTGAAAGTAGTGCACTAAGCACTATGTCCAAGCATGTAGTAAGCCCCCATACTTGTCAGCAAAGAGCAATATAATATTTCTTTTAGTACCCTTACAAAAATATGATTCTACCATATTGGCAGCTTCATGACTAAGAAAATAGTAAATAAGGAGCAGAAAATCCACCATTCAAGTTTTCTCCCATATATATTGGCAGATTACTCTGGAGAAGAATGCAACCTGAGTAGAGATTTCACAGCTTTAAAACCAAATCTAATAGTAAGCATCTACTTTTCATTCCATTTAGCTTTAACTTTGTGTGCAATGTTCCTTATCAGAAAGAAACATTCAGGGCACCGCAACAGTTTTATTGCACTGTTTATTATCAGTGCAAAGCAAGTCACAAACAAGCCACTGAGTCAGTCATCTTTTATATCAGATTCACGACACTGCAAAACAGACTGCCCAATCAGCCCTAAACCAGTAGGAAAGCCTTCTTGCTCTTCCGCACAAATTTGAAAATCATTTGTTTAGGAATCAAGATAAATGCAAGCCTAATGCAGTAAAGAATTATTTCATTTAGGAAATGATTGGAAGTGCTGTCAGAGAAAAATAAACCCCAGTTCTTCTGATCACTGGAATTCATTCTTCATCTCACATGGCAATTATTTTTTAAATTTCTGCAGCACAACTTTCAATCTGGGATATGAGCAATCATTGCTGTCCTTTAGTTCTGTTGTTTTGTGTTACATTATATTGTTATGTGACAAAAATGCTATTAAGGTGATGCTGTGCTAATCAGTCTTCCTATTATTCAAATCTGCCAGATTGTACAGTGACAACAAAGCTTCCGAGCCCTGTTGCTCCTGTTTCACATCACCAGCAATGGACATGTTTATTTGATATCTGTGAGTTTTGTAGAGAAATGACAGTTGACCAGAGCTCGTTTCTTGGCCAGGCAGGCCCATAAGGAGTGCTTTATTCCTTCACTTTTTTGATCCAAAGCAAAACACAAGTCTTCCCCTTGCCTTCTCGTTAAAACAACAAAAGCAAGAGATAAAAAGCAGGCTGTTCCATTAGCTTATGAGATGACAAGCAATATCCAATATTGGATATCCTAAAACAATATCCAATTATTGCAACTCTTTTCCCAAGCTTGAATTCCCTGTTCCCAAACCAGGATGTTGGGAAGTTGAAAGAAGGATGCCCTCCCAATTCTTACCAAGAAATCATTCAACAGAAACTTGAATAAAGCTGCTCCTTCTACAGTCACATTCAAGGCTCAAAATGTTTCCCATTGGCAACAAGCTTCACAAAAGCATTCAGAACAAACCAGGACAAAGCCTCCTGGTAAAACCCCTAGAGCTGATCACCAAAGGCACAAACTCACTAAAATGTTCTCTCATCTGTTACAGCAATAACTGAAAGCTAGCCTCTGGTTCTTCCTAAGTGCTTCTTGATGGGCTTCAGAATCTTGTTCAACCAAGTTGACTGTTTCAAACCAGAGAGGGGAAATAGCAATTATATACTGAGGAATAACATCCATACAATGCCCCTCTCAAACCTTTCAGAACAACTGTTAGTAGGACTGTTGGAGTTTTTGCTATTGTCCTTTAGATCAGGGGTCGCCAACCTTTTGGACCTCAGGGACCACCAAACTTATAATTTTAAATCCCAGGGACCACTAACTGGTTCTTTGGGCATGGCCTAATTTGTAGGTGTGGCTTTGTGGTCATGTGACTGGCTGGGCATGGCTTGTATGTAAATATTATAAATATTTATATAAATATTGAATTTTTTATTTA
The DNA here is from genome assembly GCA_015471245.1 of Laticauda colubrina. Classification (NCBI taxonomy): domain Eukaryota; kingdom Metazoa; phylum Chordata; class Lepidosauria; order Squamata; family Elapidae; genus Laticauda; species Laticauda colubrina. Next base: position 52,941,080 of record BLBF01000020.1, on the reverse strand, counting down.
AAAAAGAGGAACTTTTACCCAAAATCAGGCAAAGCAGGCAGGCAGATTGAGTTATTCAGAGAATCACAGATTCATTCAGAAATCTATCTATCTGCCATTGGCTAGCTCAGTCTGTCACATAAAATTTGCTTGCAAGCAAACTCATAAAATTTGTGAGCACAAAATTAACTCACAACATACCATGTATGTAAATATTGATTTTTTTATGTAAAAAAGAGTAAATTGGGCAAAGCAGGTAGGCATATTGAGTTGCTCACAGAATCATTCAGTGAACTATCTATTTGCCATCGGCTAGCTCAGTCTCTCAAATCTGCTTGTCATGAGTCTGCACTGAAATAGAACCTTCAGTCCTAAGGGAGGTTTGTCTATGCTTAAAAGGATGCCCATTGTCGTCTCTGCTTTTTATAACAATATTAGAAACACTATTGGACAGAATTAGATCAAACAAAGAAATTAAGGGAACAAAATTAAAAATAAATAATACAAATTACAAGCATTTGCGGATGACATGGTATTTTTCATAGAAGAACCAATAGATTTGGGACCAATATTGTTAAACAAAATCGATAAATTTGGTAAATAGCGGGGTTAAAAATTAATAAGGAAAAGACTAAAATGTTAGTTAAAAACTTAACAAATAACAGACAAAAAGAATTAGAGGAAACAATGGGATTACAAATTGTAAATAAGATTAAATATCTAGGCATATGGTTGACCTTTCTTCAACCTTGAAGAAAGACAATTACACCAAAATACTACAACAAATTGGAAGGAATCTGGAAAATTGGAGTAAAATGCAAATCTCATTATTAGGTAGAATAGCTATGATCAAGATGAATGTTTTATCCAAAATGTTATACTTATTTCAAATGATTCCGATATTATTAGATAACTTTTTTTAAAGATCTGGACAAAATTGTTATGAAATTCATTTGGGCAGAAAAAAAACAAGAATTAAAAAAATTTACCTACAAGATAATAAAAGCAGAGGTGGCTTTGGACTTCCTGCCTGGGAGACCTACTACAGAGTGACGGTGCTAGTGTGGATAAAGGATTGGATCAAATTGGAAAACAAAAGAATTTTAACATTAGAGGGCCATGATTTACAAATAGAATGGCATGCATTTCTGTGGAACCCAAACAATAAAAGCCATTCATATTTCTATACTTTACTCTGTGTAAATCTCTTATTAAAATATGGACAGGTCCTAGGAGGAATCATTACACTCAAATACTGAGGTGGTTATTAACAATGGAGGCAATGTTTCATCCTAACACAATGGATATCAGCAAAAAGCTTAAATACCACCAAATTTTAGATAATGAAGGAAAGCTTAAATCGATTCAAGAATTAGAAACCCAAGAAATAATTATCAATCGTTGGTCCTATTTCCAAATAAAAATGAGATATCATAGGACTTAAAAGAAATGATATGATAGGGACTGGAAACAAAAGACACTCAATTTGATAAAATACTTTTGGACCCAGAAAAAAATATGACATCTAAATTATACAATTACTTATTAGAAGACGAATTGGCTGAGGAAATTGTGAAAGGACCAATGTTAGAATGGGCAAAAAATTTCGGTCACAATATAGATCTAGACAATTGGGAAGAAATTTAACAAAATCAGTATCCTATAAGGAAAACCTATATAAAATGATACACAGATGGCATCTGTTACTCTCTAGACTAGCAAAAATATATCCAACAGCAAACCTGAGCTGTTGAAAATGTAAGGGAAAACATAGAGCCTTCTTCGACCTTTGGTAGACATGCTCAGAAGTTAAAAAAAATTTGGATAAGGACCAAAATTTGGATAGAGGAAATTATTGGATTGGAGTAGAAACCTGAATTGTACCTCCTGGGGATAATCAAAGGAGAGTATCCTCCCAAAGTAAGATATTTGATTATTCATCTACTAACAGCGGCACGAATCTCACTGGCACAATATTGGAAAATGACCAATCTATCACCTATACATATTACTATTCAGAAAATTTATGAATGTGCCAAAATGGAGAGGCTTACACTAAAACTAAAAGGAAAAGATGATTCTGAATATAACTCGACTTGGGATAAATGGTACAACTGGACAGACCGTAAGAAAGAATGTATAAAATAAATGAACCTAGGAAACATATTACTACATATATATCAAATGACAGGAATTTATAAAATATTAGCTTTATTTCTCTTTCTCACCGAATAAGCTTTATGAAGGATTTATTTATAAAATAACAGTTATAATCCAACAATAACAATTAGTTATTAGTTTATATTAGTTAATATTTATTAAATAGTATTTAGTTTCTAAGGGATAAGGGATATTTGCCATTCAATATCTGTTATGAGTTATTTAAACCACTATCAAATGGATTAGAGAGAAATATGATTTCTGCTGATGTCTATTGGTTTATTTGTATGATTACTACTTTTTACTCTTGTATACTTGTATATTTGTACATTTTAATCTTTTATATTAAATAAAGTATTTAAAAATAAAAAAACAAAGCTGAAGATTTAAAGACTAGCTAGAAAGCAAGAAATCCAACCATTTCCTGCTTCCTAGCTAATCTAAATCTCCCAGCACAGCAGAACAGTTGATGGTTGGAAAAAGGAAAAATAGCAATTTAGCAGGCAAATTTGCTGGGTAAGAAGTGAGTGGACGGGGATGGTTCCCATAGGCCAAGTGGGCAGCACAGCCTTGGATTTCTGCACAGCCTGGATTAATTGCTTTGGGGGGGTGCTCTGGGGGGTGAGATTTCTCTGTGACACACCAAAATTTTCTCATGGTCCACCAGTGGGCCGCAGCCCACCAGTTGACAACCACTGCTTTAAGGCCCAGTCCCACTGGCCGACGGACGCAAAACGTATGCATAAAGGACATAGCGGGTGAGCAAAATTTCGGGGGTGGCTCCATCCGTTGTCATCCACACCAAAAAGTGGCAAAAATTTGCATGAACAGAATGGAAAAGAATGGACATGGGTAGTATGTAGCGCGGATGTTAAATGAATGTTCATAGGAAGCCTAACAGATGGAAGGGGATGACACCTCTGAAGGGGTTCCGGGGGATAATTGCGAAGCGGACGCATAGCGGATGAAGCAGATGCATCAAGTATGCCTCAAGGAAAGAAAGGGGATGCCACACGGATGTATATCAGATGCAAACCGTTCACTGCGCATCCTTTCTATTTCCGTGCTACTAACGCTGTGTAGACGTTCTGTGTACCTTTTGTTTCCTTCCTCTTTCCATTTTCAGCTACAGCGGATGTGAGTTGCGAGGATGCCCAGAGGATGCAGAGAGGATACAGCGGACGTTTAACAGATGATAACGGACATAGAACGTTTGTTGCTCGTATGTTGCAGATTTACATTGTACACAGTGGAAAGTTCATCCATTCACAAAGTTTTGTGCAGCTCAAAACTTCTTGCATGGATGAAATCGCAGTGGACGGATGCTCGACGGATAGAGCGTATGAAACACGTATGCAATGAGTACACAACGGATGCATCACGTTTTCCAACGGATGGCAAGCTTTTTTTAATGTTTTACATCGTCTTTGCATCCGTAAGTGCAGTGGGACAGGGCCTTTAGATAGCTTAGAAAATAGGAAGAGGAGGAAGGGAACAGGCTGTAAAATCAGGCCAGTTTGAACGTGATATTCCTCGAGTTACAACCACAATTGAGCCCAAAATTTATGTTGTTAAATGAAACATTTGTTCAGCAAATTTGCCTCATTTTACAACTTTTCTTGCCATAATTGTTAAGTGACTCACTGCATTTGTTAAGTTAGTCACACAGTTGTTAAGTGAATCTGGTTTCCCCATTGACTTTGCTTTTCAGAAGGTTGCAAAAAGCAATCACATGACCCTGGGATACTGCAACTGTTATAAATATGAGTCAGTTGCCAAGCCGCCACATTTTGATCATGTGATCATGGAGATGTTGCAATGGTCATAATAAGTGTGAAAAATGGGCATAAGTCACTTTTTTCAGTGCCATTTTGAACAGTCACAAAGTGAACAGTTGTAAGTTTGGATAACCTGTAATGGCTTCTGCAAATGGGCAATATAGTTATAACCAGTCATGGAATTCAGTCGGTTTGCACTGGTTCACAAGAACTGCTTGTTAACTTCCTGAGCAGTTTGGTGAACTGGTTGTTGGAAGAAATCATTAGGGCAGAGAACTGTTTGTTAAATTACTTGAATCCCACCACTGGTTATTACAGTTAGGAGGTCCTGCAATGAAAATAGCATAACATACTTACCCCTTTTAAAAATTGGAAATAAAACAGGTTCTGATCTTTCAAATTATTAGCAATTCAATATTTACACACCTTGGCTTCCACTTTCACTCATAAAAGTTTTATGACTGGCTTAACTGAGATTTCCTATTTCTACTTACAGAGCTATTTTGGAAAAGTACTGACAAAGCTATGAAATGTAAGCCTATGTCACCAATCAGATACACTATTTTCTCATATTCATGGCTATTGAGTGCTTTGAAAGAAGAAAAGCATCTTTGTAGCTTATTTTCTTTTTTCCCTCTTCAGAGTTAACATATGGGGGAAAAGCTTCAGATGCCCTATTTCCCATTCAATCAAAAGTAAGGAGTAGGAATTGTGTGTTGTTTTCATCTCTAGAATTATGCATCCATATTGTGAAGGACCCCATCATTTCCGGTTCCTTTCCAAGCATTGGAGATCAAGCAAAGGCTCAAGTATTAATATATAAGGCTCAAGTACCAAGATATAAAAACAGATAAAAATATAATTCTTTCAAGTAATAATTTCCATTACAGAAGAGCCTAAAGGATATTTTCTTCTTATACTTATTGGAATTGTGTGCTGATGTACATAATTTATAGCAGAAACTGAATTGCATGCATATAATGCAAAACAGATCTTTTGACACCTTACTTTATAGAAGTGAGAAACTATATCAGTGCAAATTTCCCCTTTTTATCCTGCACTTTAATCTCTTCAAATGTAGTCTGTTTTTTTCAGTGGAAACTGTTAACTTTTTGAACTGAATTCGCTGATAAAAATGTTTATAATTGTCCTGTTAAACAACTATAACAACTGTATGCCATTCTGCACAAAACCATCCAAGCTAAGTTGATAACCAAAACCAAACATGGAAAATGTTACCCCCTAATTAATGGTATAATGTCCTTATTCTTTTTTCCCCTTACCTCCTACCCCAAACAGTAATATTGAATTTTCCCCAAAGCAATCCAGCATCACAAGCATACTCATTGGCTGCTTAGCTGGAAATTGTCTAGACAAAGGTTTATTAGTAAAGTTTTCCAAATGCATGAAAAACATATGGGAACAGTCAGGTGAAGAACCACCCCATGCTGTCCTCATGATACCACTGAATGAATGTAATATGCACCAAATGTTTTTCTGATCCTTTCGAAACTGTAGGGCAGATGTGTTCTGAGGGTAGATACAAACATTTAATTGCCTATAAACTTATAAAGAATGCTAGCATTGCACTTGCAGAGGGAAGTCTTTAATGGGGTGAGGCACTGGTGCTGACTAAAGGGATCTCCATGTGTTTAATGAAATGGTACAGTCTCATGAGAAATGGATTACGTGCCTTTCCTAAGCATTTTAATCAGCTCTAAATGTTCTGGAGCCACAGAGTCATGAAATAACCATGGTAACGCAACTGCTGGGTTCAGTCGTGGTACCTGAATACTGAAAGGTAGATAATGAAACACCAGTTTTTAACTAAAGTCTTTGCAGCAATTCTGGAAAAGCTTTGGTGACCAAAATAGTGTCATGCTGTTGTGAGTATATATATTGATTGGTAAAAAACGGAAAGCCATTTAATGATAAAACCTTCACCATAGATAGTTTGTTGGCCAAGTGTAAATGAATAATTTACTTTAAAAAAAACAACACCTGAATTCCTATTCAATGAATTACATTAGACTTATTCTTTCTCGCTACATGCATATTATTATTGTTATTAGATTGTTATTCTTTCTCTCTCCCTTCTATATAGTATGTGCCTTCACATTGTCCTCTGTATAATAAAACTGCAGTTATATCCCATATCTTTTTATGACAGTTTTCAAATAGGCTTTATACACAGGACTTAGCCACAAGCTGCGAAAGCTAAGTTTCTAAGTGGCTTATCGGAGAGGATTTGTCCTTTCACTGATGTTGTCTGATGCTAACTGACTTAAAGTAAGTGGGAGTAATCAGAGATTGACTTATCTATCGATGCTACCAGAAAGGATCTCAAGATATGTCTTCCATCTTGCATAATGGCAGTCGCAACCTATAGCTATGTAAATGGGATGATAATGCAAGAGGCATAGCCAATGACACAAGAAAATGGAAAATCTGAAGAAAGAAATTAATAAAAGTCTAAAGCACAGACAGAACAATCTCATATGAAAAGCTGATAAAATAAAATGCTTAGTTTGGCTGTCTTGGAAATAAGAAGAAAGAAAGAAAGAAAGAAAGAAAGAAAGAAAGAAAGAAAGAAAGAAAGAAAGAAAGAAAGAAAGGAAGGAAGGAAGGAAGGAAGGAAGGAAGGAAGGAAGGAAGGAAGGAAGGAAGGAAGGAAGGAAGGAAGGGTTCATAGCTTGAAAAAAATGTATGGATTATAATAAGTAGTGAAGTGGCTATAAAAGTGCTCTGCTTCAGTCTTTTTCTCAAAGGAAAGCTACCATATATTCAAATAAACTGATACAGAGCTATGATACAAGAAGAGACAGGCAGTCAAAGTTTCTTTTTCTTTTTCTTTCTTTCTTTCTATCTTTCTTTCTCTTTCTTTTCTTTCTCCCTTCCCAGTAGGGTGGCTTTTAAGGACACCAAGGTCAAGGAACATGAGCCAGTTTGATATAGTGCTTTAAGGCTAGAAAATGGGAGATCATGAGTTAAAGTCCAATCTAAAGCACAAAGCCATCTGGGTGACTTTCAGTCTTAGGCAGGAAGCAATAGCAAGCCACTTCTGAAAAATCTTGCCACGAAAATTGCAGGTATTGTCCAGGTAGTGTTTGAGATTTGGACATAAGTGAATGGAAGAAAAAAAAGTTCAAGGGGGAGAGGGGCATTCTGTTATGCTTTCTTCTTTTTCAGAGCTGAGTAGCTATAATACCTCTGCTACTTCCTTCTCAAGGTCATGGACCTTTGCCATGAGGGGCTTTATAGAAGATGCACCTACAGCATATGCAGTGCTCTAGGAAATCACTGGTAAACAATACAACTTGCAAGAACCTATATAATTGTATCAAGGCTGGTTGCAGGTATTGATACACCGCTTTCCCATATTCATTCCAGACCAACTGGCATTAACTGGCATTCAAATACAGCCCATTGCAATATCCACTGATTAAAGTGGCTTTTGAAGTTATGAGGCATTAGAGATCATAAGAAGGGACTTCCGATTCAGGAAAGGGGTACAGATCTGTGCAAAGATGTTCCTGGCCAGAGTTGCCAGGATCTGTGAATCAAGGAAGATACCCTAATTGTACACCAATTGTACCTGGGAAGTATCACCCCATGAAGTATTAAACATAAAAAGTCTGGGTCACTCAAAGAAACAATGAACCCCTAGTCACTCAGTTTTGTCAGGGCTGACCTTAAGCCTGTTCTTCTCCATCCAGACCTCAATAGCCTGTAAGTGCTGGGACAAATGGGTCACCATTTGTCTCAAACCTAATCTACCTCCTAAAGCAGGGGCTGTGGGTCAAATCTGGCCCATGGGGTGCTAAGATCTAGCCTGTGGAGCTGCCCTGGAAAAAGTGAAAGACCGGCCCGCAGTGCCTTACACACGGTCCCCCAAGCTCCATTTTTATTGGCAGAGGGCTGCAGAAAGCTGTCACGGACAAAAACGGACATTGAGCTGACCACGCCTACCCTGACCACACCTACTCCAGGCCCTCTGAGGTGAAACACAACCCTGTGCGGCCCTTAATAAAATTGAGTTTGACACCCCTGTTTATAGCAAAAATAGTGCCTTTTCATTATACCGACCAAGATCCTATGCTGCTAGCATTGACTAAATGGGATGAACTGAGTTCTTGTGAGTCTTTATTAGCTGGAAAGTTCCTTGATTCACCCCATCACCAGAGATAAAACATCTCAACATTCTGACTAAGATTGACTTATGAAGATGGTTATATTGTGATTAGGCAACCTGAAAGCTCCAAAGAGGGAAATATCAGAAGGATACAAACAGTATTGGCTGAGAAGGAGGTTACAAAAGCCTGCCCACAGCACATTTAATTAGAGTTTGAGTAATGATTGCTTCAGTTTTGCATCTGCTCCCTATTCAGCTGGAGGTGGAAGACAACAATTCTGCGGCATGTATTTTGATCACCACTCAATTGTTTAACATAAGTATTAACAAGATATCAGAACAGGGAGATCTTACATAATGTGTTGGTGCAATACACAGGCAACAATAGGGTAAGTTAAGGATATTGTGGCTGCATCAACAGAGAAAATCTTGGCATTCAACTTATACACATCATTTTAATCTAGATCCACAGTTGTGAAACTATGGCACAGTGCCACAGGTGGCACGCAGACCCCTATCTGTGGGCACATGTGCTGTTGCCCCAGTTCAGCTCCACTGTGCATGCGCACGTACCTCCCGCCGACCAGCTGGTCTTTGGGTCTCTGCCGTGCGTGCACGGGAGGCAGGGCACATGCACGGGGATGAGGGCGCATGAGTGGGATAGGAGTGCATGCGTGGGACAGGACACATGCGTGGGGCATGTATGGGCACACATGCATGCCTGTACGGGGGCCATGGATGTGCACGAGGGGCGCGTCTTGCATTTTGGGAATGCACATGCGCATGCTTTGGGCATTCTGGGCTGAAAAGATTTGCCATCACTGATCTAGATGAACATCTTCTTTACTTTTTAATTGATACCAGCAAATAGGAATTTGGAAAGATGTGAGAATGCAAAATGGGCATACAAATTTGTCTTTTAAGACATAGGAGCATTCTAGATGACAGGGAAAAAAATTTCACAACAGGCCTAAAACTTTAAAAGCAGGAAAAAAAGGTGTGCTTATTTCATACTGGTGTGGGAGTTCTGTCTGTTGACTCTCTGCCTAGATAATGAAATTATCTGGCATTGCCACACAAAAACACATATCATTATTTAAAACAATTTGTATAGGAAAGTCTCAGTCTTGTCTCCATGTCCTAATCACCTTACAGGTTCTCAAGTAGAAGTGCACTTCCATTGCAACCCTTAACATTTTGTTAATACATTGTTTTGTTCTCAACAACACACTTCATGAGCCTTGCACATAACATCCTGATTATAGGAAGAACCATTTTTTTAGTGGCAATGGTAGGTTAGGCACCATATGAACAATAGATATAAAATTGTTGCCTTCCAGAAGATGTCAAGAACTAGACATATAAGATTGGAATTAAAGAAAACTACTAAGGATTAAATGTTGTAATACTGAATGAAGAAAGAAGCATCAATTGGGAATATAAAAATGATTACATCTTTACTTCCATGATTATAATTTTGCTAGACATGGATAACCTACTCAAATATTACTTTCTCAAAAAAAAATCATAAGGAAGATATTAGCAGCATATCTGTTGCAGATGCTGCTATCTTTAAAATGGAATAACTCTCTGTGTTGGGAATCCTAAAGAAAGCCAGCAGAATGCAAAGAGCAGTATCAAGGGGAAACGTTTGATCAAAATTTGTTCTAGGGTTCAAGGGAAAAGGTTGCAACATTTGTAGCAAAATTCAGAGGATTAGAAAGAGTAGTCAATGGATGGGTGATTTTAAAGAATAGGAAGCTGTTGGAGTTAGACATGATTTAAGATTTGGGTGACACAGCTATCTATGAAATGATAAATTTAAGATTAATTTATATTTAAAAGTTATTTTGTCAGAATACCATACTAAGAATTTGGAATAAATTTAAAGCAAGATTGTCTCCTAAAATCTCTTTATGACTGCCGCCCCAAGGCAGCTTTTTTTTTCAGAAGAGATATGATGTTTATACAAATTTGATTGACTTATCCTCATCTGATGATCTTCACTGAAAGAGAACCTAGATTAAAAACAAGAGTTGGAAAGGAGGTTATATTTGTCAATAGTTTGCCTATGTACAATTGCCAGCAAGATTTACACTGGATAAAAATATTTCTTTTTGCAGATGAAAAAACAAACTTTAAAAGAAACTTGTATACTAATGGCAACCATCTCATTGCTAAGAAATATAAATTGTTGCTGAAAATGAATCAGGAGGATGAATATGTTATTGAGTGTATGATTAAATGGGGAAAAATTGATTAAATGGGGAAAAAAACTATGCTCAATCAATGGAAAAATGTGGATTAACAGATGACAATTTATCTATAATATGAAAGAAATTTTTTATAAAATGACATATCTTCTGACTTCTGAAAAATTGTCAAAGATGTATACAATAAGGGAATATCACTTGAGTGTTGGAAATGTAATCGATGTGAAAATGCTTTTTATCATCTTTGGTGTACATGTAAGACTGCCAAGTAGTATTGGCATCAGATATGTTGCTTGATTCAGAAAATATTAAAAATGAATGTAAAATTGAAACTGGAAGCTTTTCTTTTTGGTATCACAGATAAGCAGATTGAAAGAAAGCATGGGATTTTGTTTCTATATATGACAGTAGTGGCAATACTTTTATATGCACAGAGATGAAAACAAATTCCCACTGAAGAGTGGATTCTGAAATTAATGGAATTGGCAGAGATGGCAAAACTGACAGTTTGATGAAAGACAAAAGCCTATCTAGCTTCATTGGAGACCACATTTGGACTTCTTGCTTCAGAAAGATAAAAATCGAAGTTTTGACTTTAGGATTCACTGATTAGATCTGTGTATATTTCAATTTTATCATTAGACCTGTTCTTCTCTTTCTCTCTCTCTCTCTCTCTTCCTTCTCTCTGTCTCTCTCTCTCTCTTCCTTCTCTCTGTCTCTCTTCCTTCTCTCTCTCTCCTTCTCTCTCTCTCCCTCTCTTCTCTCCTTTCTCTCTTTGTCTCTCCCCTTCTCTCTCTCTCTCTCTTTCTCTCTCTCTCTCTCTTTTCTCTAACAATATCAAGAGTTCATCTGAGAAAGGATGGGGAAATGCTAAGAGGATACAAAATAAAAGTGAAGCACTGAAAATGAGAACATTTGAATAGATTGATTAAAAAAAGAGAGGAGAAAGAAACCTGCCAGCATTAATATTTATTCTTGAACTTTCTGTTCCCAGTCATTTTACATGATTAAATTAAACATTAAGATACATCATAATTTCAGTGAACATTCAATGAAAGCAAAGATACAATTATAAAAAAAATCTATTCTGGATATGTCACAAAATTACTATTTCAGTTCTCTGAAATAAATGAAGGTTGCCTCTGTGTCTGCAGTAATTATTTACCCAGACAACTAACCAGACAGTTTTGTATATTTACTATTGAAGGAAACAAGAGTAAGGGGCCTTTGTCAGGGGTATTCTTGCTTTACCGGATATATGACCTGTGATAGCCCCTCACTAATTGACTGACCCTTTTTATGTTTCCTGTAGTTGTTTCCTGTTTCTACAGATTGCCATAGGGACTAGAATGCTTCATTTGGACATGTATAGAGCACTGAGTTGGGTGGAAGATGGGAGATTTATGTAATTATAATAAATCCTTGTGATTCATCCAGATTTTAGAAACCATTGTTTTAGAAATCATTGTTCCAATGGAATGAGGCAGATTTCCACTAGAATGCCTGATAATAAGTGTGTGTGTTTATGAGTATTTGTGTGAAGGAATACTTGCATCACAAACTGGAGCTTCCCTATACCTGCTGACTCTTTGTAATAGAATCTTAAAGGAAACTTCTGCATAAGCATGCCAATACATAGTTGGATGCCAGCTATAATATTAATGGAATCATGGGTCTGAATATTTGTTTGAGTTTGCATTAACTTAAATCCTGTGCATGCCTTATATGGTTTTGCCACCCACTAACAATGCCTATAGAGTCTTTGTAATACCTTTAGTCACTTTTATAATGAAGATGTCAGTGGTTGACAGCTTGATTTGCAAGGGGGCAAATGTTTGTGTCTGTTTATCTGTCTAAAAATGAACCTGATAGGGAGATGTGTGAGAGAAAAAGTGTGTGAGAGAAAAATCAACAGTTAAGCAAACAAACTGGTAATTATTTTTATCACAAGCAATGTTGTCAGTTAATATTTTGAGACAAAACTTCACAGAGTTGAAAGGCAAAAAAACAAACTTATACTAACCAAATTATTTGTTTCCTCAAACTTTTCTGCTCTATTTCTTTAGCCAAAACAACTGAATTTTTAGTGTGTGCAAAAGAAAGCTGTTTTCTTATTTCACTTTGTGTACCTCTTATTCATTACTATTTTTAAACTGTACCATGATGAGATTTAGTCCCAAATGAAACAACTAATAGCAGAGCCCATAAGCAACTATAGCAGCTCATTTTTTTGAAAAAATCAGATCTATTTCTAAATGCAGCCATTCAATAAATTAATCATGGCTTGACTCCTCTCTTCTGAATCATGTCCGCTTGGACATCCCTTTACTTTCAGTACATAATTGTACTGTGGCAGGTAGGAAACCACTCCAAAGGGTTAATGCCATTGCCCAGATCATCATTGGTTGCCCTCTCCCCTCTTTGGAAGAGCTTTATAGCTCCCGCTGCCTTAAGAAAGTTCAAAACATTCTCAAAGATCCATCTCATCCTGGGCACCCTTTTTTTGAACTATTACCATCTGGCAGTTGGTATAGAATATTAAAAACAAGCACAAATAGTATGAAAAACAGCTTCTATCCCAGGGCAATAGCTCTTTTGAATTCTGCTGTATCGTGCAGTGTTGGTGTGGTGTCGGCGGTTTCCGGTTCAATGTTTGAAGGGTGAAGGATGTGTGCTTGTGTTTATTTTCATGGTCATGGTCATGATGTGCACTGAAGATGGTGTTTGATTTCGTTGAGGTACAATGACAATAAAGTAAACTAAACTAAACAAGTTATTTGTTTACAGTGATGGAAGGGTGATCCAAAAAGATATACTTTGGTCCAAAATTCCAGGCTGCTATTCTTAATAAGCTTGCTGTCTTAATTGTGATTCAATTATTCTGAGGAACAAAAGCCTGAAACTAAATTCAATATTTTTCTGATCACCTGCATCTATAAATTGTATGAGATTTGCTAGAGATGTTATAATATAGACAGATGTTTCATGAATACCAGGGATGCTGGAAAACTTAAGGGAGGAGATTTCTGTATTCTGGAGCAAACTCACTTGGTCTGCATCTTTCCAACAAATGAGAACACCCAAGAATCCATATTCTTACCAAGTTCTGTGAACTGGTCATGGACAATTAAGTACTTTAATTTTTTAAAATGAGAACAGCATTTTTTAAATTCTTAATATAAAATATCTACGTATAAGGAGCAATACATCACCATGTACTATCCCTTCTGCTGTATTTCCAACCCTATTTCAATGTGTTCAATGGCTACGGAAACTTCAAGCAACTTCAAAGTTCTAGAAAAAACTGTTTCAGATTTAAGAAGCTACCATCTCACAAATTTATTAGCATTTTGGTTTTAAAGTTATGAATGCTGTGCAAAAATTATTTAAAAAAAAACCTGAACATGTAAGTTCAAATGGGACAAAAGAAACTTAATTGTGTTTTTGAATTGTGAGAAATCAGCATGAAGAGACCCGAGATAGATTTTTTTAAAAAAATTCTCATATCTTGCACCTTTATGGGACCTTTTTCTTAGATAAGGTATGCTTCATCAATAAAAATATACAAGTTAACAGATTTCTGATTTTATGTGTGTTGAACTCTCAAGAAATACTAAACCCAGAGTGTTGAATTACTGCCAGTAAAGAAAGCCACAAGGAAATACAGAATACCCTCTTAACTAGGGATACTGGTCAAGTAAGTTATGGAACCAATACAATAATTTAACAAAATTAATATAAATAAATATTTCATTATATGCAATAACTTGCTATAAATAAAACCATGGTTTTGTGCTTGTGTAAGGCTAGGGATATCTTTGAAGATATTAGCAAAGGAATAAGAAAAGAGAACCAACAGTTGTAGATGAAGTACATCAGAAGATCTAAAGAGAGGGGACGAAGACAGTGCTAAAGATATGCAAAAAGGGAAATCAAGAAGAATATTTCCAGGAAAGATGTTAATGGAACTGGAGCAGAAGATGAAAAGAGGTTTTGGCAGGAAGAGGAGCAGAGGGAGAAGATGTAGCATACTAATAGCATTGATCCATCTGACATCTTTTGATTTGCACTGATGATGTTACCTAGTTGGATAATGAAATGTCTGCAAGCAAAAATGAAACTCAGAAAGCACCAAGAACTCCAAAGTGCAACGCTGAGCTACATATATTCTCTTCTGTTGAAACATCTAAGCCTTTGATTAAGCCCTTTACTGAAGAGAGTAGTACCCTCATGGATTAGCAGCTAGTTGAAGAAACAGAAAATAGAGAACAGGAATGGACAATTTTCATATTGAAGAGATGTGGAAAGTGCTCCTTTCTCCGGGAATCAAGATTTTGACTTAGTATCATCATCATAAAATATATCCATATCTTTTAGCTTCTTTTATATCTGAGCTAGAGTTAAGCATCAGTACTAAAATGGACAAATTTACAAATGATATCAAATTCTTTATAGCAATAAAATCAAAACATGACTATGAAAAACTCCAAAGTATTTTCACCAAATAAGGTGAATGGATCATAATATCAAATTCAGTTTGGTGTTACAAAAATGAAAGTGATAAGATACCGGTCTAACATGCTGCCCGTTCCTCACAGACACACTCAACATATATGTGAATGAGGTCTTTCCTAGTAATGACCAATCAGGAAAATGAGTTAGGAATGATGATAAGGTAGTTTAATAAAAATACTAACATAGCTTAAAGTTGTGACTGCTAAGTTGCTTCTGAGGAAATGAATGTTGGCACCTTGCAATTCTGCTGTTAGTGATAGCATTTTAGATTATAAACTCAAATGTATGCAATTCTGTTTTATGTTATTCACTGTCCTAAAGTCAATATTATATAATATGACTGTGTTTTATGCTCTTGAACACCATGAAGTAGAAGAAATTACAACTGAGAACATCAAATCCAAGGTTAGGAACTGAGAAATGACCCACCCAGTATCTTGACAGAGTCCTTGAAAACAGAAAGATACGTGTTTTAGGATTAACTCTTGCCTAAAAACTCCAAGCTACACTGGTATAATGCTAGTTGTACTTTTTTTGTTTATTGATGTTTATAATGGAACTGGGATCGACAAGACTGGATTAAATATCCTAGGAAAGCAAAAGTGGAACAATACAATTTGAAGAACTACGAAAAAAAATGCCTGGCTAAGTGATTTTGAGTCAATCACTGTTTCAGCTCAACTACTTCACAGAGCTGTTTTGAGAGGAACCCTGGAGGATTAGGTATTTCACTGCCTTGAATTATTTATAAAAATAATAAAGAAGAGATTAAAAAATAAAATAAATAAAAAATAGCTATTCCGTGCTTTATAATTTCTAACATGCTATTGTGAAATGACTCTTTCTTGCCAATTTCTTTTTAAACAGGGTAATCCACAATCTGCAACACAAAAGGAAGAATTTTGTAATGCTCATAAATTATGCAGATTAAACAGATTTTATTTTAGACACTCTCTTTTAGACATTATTAGGCAAAGAACTAGTATTCTGTGCTATTTTTCTAATAACTCAACCAGTACCTACCAATTTTAAATGGACATTGCCTGCCTCCTTTTAGCATGAACGTGAATTATTTCTCTCAAATCTGGCATATTCCACATAAGTGGATCTTGCATTTCTTAGAATTGGGAATCTGGGAGTTACAGTCCCAATACATTGGGGGGGGGGGAGGGTTTCCATTATAAACATATCAATAAACAAAAAAAGTACAACTAGCAACATACCAGAAGATTGAAGAGGTACTTCTTGAAAGTAAACACTGCAATTCTTGGGATACTGGTTGAAATGCCTGGAATTCATTTCAATCCAGTAGTTAAGCATGACATCCCAAACCATCCACACAGTCTTTAGGAAAAATGTGATTTCTGTCCTTTTTCTTAAGGCCCTGTCCCACTGCACTTACGGATGCAAAAAGGATGTAAAACATAAAAAAAAACGTTAAAAAAAGGATGTAAAACGTTAAAAAAAACGTATCCAGCCATCCATTGGAAAACGCTATGCATCCATTGTGTACTCATTGCACACGTGTTTCATATGCGCTATGCGTCGAGGATCCGTCCACTGCAATTTCATCCGCGCAAGAAGTTTTGAGCTGCACAAAGCTTTGTGAACAGATGAACTTTCCGCCGTGAACGATGTAAATCTGCGACATAGGAGCAACAAACGTTCTATGTCCATTTATCATCCGTTAAACGTCCGCTGTATCCTCTCTGCATCCTCTGGGCATCCTCGCAAGTCACATTCGCTGCAGCTGAAAACGGAAAGAGGGAGGAAACAAAAGGTACACAGAACGTCTACACAGCGTTAGTAGCACGGAAATAGAAAGGATGTGCAGTGAATAGTTTGCATCTGATATACATCCGCGTGGCATCCCCTTTCTTTCTTTTAGGCGTACGTGATGCATCTTCTTCATCCGCTATGTGTCCGCTTCGCAATTATCCCCTGAAACCCCTTCGGAGGTGTCCATCCGCTAGGCTATGAACATCCGTTTAACATCCCCGCTACATACTACCCACGTCCGTTCTTTTCCGTTCTGTTTATGCAAATTTTCACCACTTTTTGGAGCGGATGACAATGGATGGAGCCACCCCTGAAATTTTGCTCGTCCGCTGTGTCCTTTATGCATACGTTTTGTGTCCATTGGCCAGTGGGACCGGGCCTTAAATTAGCTCCTTCTGCATTGGATAGTAAGTATGAATAAATAGATGAATAAATCTGATACTGGTTTAAAGCAAAAATGATATGTTATAAATATAGTTTGAGTATATATGTGAAGAATTTAGAAAGTTGATTTTTGGCTTCAGCATACTGAAACTTATATTAAGTAGCAAGCTGAGTGATAACAAAATAATCATGCATGATTATTACACCACATATCCAGTTCAAGCTTTTAAACCAGCAATACTAAATGGTCCTGTAACCTGTTCTTGCAAAAACTGTGCATGTGAACATTTTATGCTATATAGCAAACATTACAAACTTAGCAAATGCATTGCTAATGAAACTCTCATGTTCCTGAACATGAGTACAGTACTAATATCATACAAACTGAAAGCTAGTTTCATTATCTCTGGTTGCTAAGAGGTGAGCAAAATACAGTGAATTGATGTTTAGACAGACTTTCCATAAACCCATTTAAAGTGATTGGACTTAAGTTATGACTAACTTAACCCACTAATTGGCACCAGTCTTCTCTTAATATGACTTTTCTGGGCTCAACTAAATAGATCACAGAATAGTCAGCAGAATATTTTTAAAAAGTCTGCATTAGCTGACTTGTAGGCAGTTAGACTCATGTATTACAAATCCTTGACTATATTAAAAAGGTTCTTCTGGTACATTGGAGAATATGTGTTAATTATTAATGTTCTCCTTTATTTTATAAGATCTATTATTAAACATAACAAAAATGCAAGTGGCAGATGATATCATGAAGCCATTGCGGAGTATGGCTTCCTGAGTAATGCCTTCCTCTTTTTCTGACTACTATAAACATTCTTATTTTTCTCTCACTCTCTTTTTTCCAAGAGTGAGCCTATATATATCACTAGAGGCACAGAGTGCAACCCCCATCAGTATTAGTTGTAATCCAAAAGCATGAAGAGCATCAGATTGGGGAAAGGTGAAGGCATCGTCTAATTTAAAAATAAATTCTTTACTTCTAGGCATTGTTTGCATAATCAGTAGACAGAGCCACACATTACCCCTTCCCAAACATACACTAAATTAGGCAATGTCCCTTTTGTATTTAAAAGTAGAAATTTCCCATCTCTATAATTATCCTGTTGTTCTTTTTTAAATATTTGAAAACATATTTTCCAAGTAATATACTGTAGCATATGTTATCTTGAATATATAATTCTTAAGTTTTTACCCCCTTACAGACTGACCATATACCACCCCCAGCCCCCAAAAAAACATAAAGAAGATGCTGCTTAGAGTATGCTGCCAGTTATCTTCAACTCACAAAATTAAAGAAAATAAAGATTCCATAGCATTATCTCTGTCCTCTTCCTTTGTTCTTGCCTGTGAAATTAGTAAATGTTGAAATGAAATTAAAAACGTATTGTGAAGACACAGAGGTGAGTTGATGGCAGGGAGGGGGTTTTTTGGATGGGGGATTTGCTGAGTGATCAGACCATGATGAAATTATGCCTTGTCTGAAGATGCTTACCTTCACTTACTTGGGGAGTGGACAATTTTTCACCTTTAATTCTCAGTGCTGATGGATAGATGCCTAGGTTTGCAAAAGCCAGCTTCCACAACAGTCCTCAGCCATTCTTACACACTTCAGCCCAAATTTCTAGAGCGACTGACAAATAAATAACCTCCTGCTCCGTTCCATCAGAGCTTCTTTTCCAGCAATCAGCCATTAAACGTTGATCCCTTCTTTATTCTAGTTGCCGATCACAAATGTTGGAGGAGGGGGTTGGGACAGAAAGTGAAGCTGAATTGAATAAAATGATCTCCCGCGAAAGAATCTTGGCCTGGAGAAAGGGTCGAGATTTCATAACATGATGAACTTTTTCAGAAAAACAAAAACATGCACGATCAGTGGTCGACTTGTGGTAAGGAAAAACCCAAACGTGATGGCTCCATCTATGGGTGCGGGAGCCAGGTATACAGCTATAGGAAGGAAAGGCATTATTTTAAACTCCAGGTTTCAAGCAGGACTGATTAAATCCACTATTCCAAGTTGAGTGAGCCAGTCGCAATTTGGCCGGGGGTGGGGGGGGTGGGGTGAGAGGGAGAGCAGATTTTACTCGAGCAGCGTTTCTCCGCAGGCGCCGATTTAAGTCCGGTCATCTTCCTAGCCACGCATTTTAGTTACGAATTCTTAGGAACTGGGTCATCTTCTCATCGTAAAACAGAAAACCTATTTTGTTGAAAACAAAACAAAACGACAAAACGGAACTATTCGGGGCCGCGTTTTTTGCAAGATAAGTTTTGCCCGTTCCTCTTACCTTCCACACACACACAGCGTTGGAAAAAAACACCTCTCCTTTTTTTTTTTTTTTTTT
>BLBF01000020.1:52847039-52921683 GCA_015471245.1 Laticauda colubrina | reverse complement strand
CCCGGCCAAAAACAGTCGCCTGCGATCTTTGGCGGGAATTTGTCCCCACGCAGTCTGCCCTCTACCTGCCTTTTCAATGAACTTCGGAAGACGGTTTGCGTAAAATCCCGCTTGAGGCGACCTGACTCTCGATGGGCAGGGTCTGCTGCGCACCCCTTGCCCAGGTTCAAGGACCTTCAGGGGGAAACAACAACGGAACACAGCTTTGTTGTGGGGGCTGGGCGGGAAATAAGGAATAACACAGAATCCGAATTTAGCCTCCGGCGGGATTTGTACAGCGCTCAAGGAAAGATGCTGCCCGTCCAGGGCATCCCTCAAGATCGCGTTGGGGGGGGGGGGGGGGGGGGGGGGGAGGGGGGAGAGACGCTGTTGCCAGTCGAGCTAAGTAGTGGAGTTCATCTGAGGGGAAGACGCAATGCCTGGGATTTTACCCTTCCCTGATTCAATCGATCAACCGTTGGTTGGGTGTTTTTTTTTTTTTTTTTGAATTGTTTTCGCAGAAGCAAAGGAGGGCATGGCGCGGGGGGGGGGGGGGGGGGGGGGGCGAAGGTGGGGAAGAGCTGGGAACTCGAGACTTCGGACTCCCCTCGGGAGGCTAATTGTCGATTGGAAAAGAGGCGTTGTTTACATACGGGAAGAGAGACGTGGCCAATGAGAAAGCGCTCTCGGTGCCGTGGCTCCCGACTGGCAAGCGACAGGGCCACTAAGGCACGAGAAGGCGGGTTTTTTTTCGCGAAGGGGACTCGCGGCCAGCGCCGGTAGCTCGTGTCATTCCCGGTTGGGTAACGCGGTAGCGGCGGTGGAGTCGGAGCGGACGGCGGCGAGGGCAGGTACACCCGGCATTGGCTCTCGGGTTGGGGGCGTCTTGGCTTTGTGAAGAGAGAAAAGGCGACCTGCCTGTGTGCCTCGTCTCCTCAGAGAGCGGAGAGGTTTCTTGGCCGGGGAGACTCCAGCCTCATCAGTCGGCATACGGCGGGGGGGAGGGGGCGGCCCGCCCCCCCCCCTATCTTTTTCGCCTCAGAGGTCTCTTTCGTTCTCTTTCCTGCAGAGAAATCTCAGCAGCTCAGCCTTTGGGTCGCTGCTGTGTGGTGGCGACTTGCTCTCTCTCATCCTCGTTAACAACCGCCACTCATTCCCCACCCCACCCCGTCCCTTCCCCGCCGCCGCCGCCGCCGCCGCTGCCGCTGCTGCCGCTGCTGCTGCTTTTCCAGGTCCGGTTCCTGGGACGCCAAGCTTTCTGTTTCTTTGCAAGATGCTGAATTGGAACGGGTCTGGTTTTAAAAAGAACATTTGTGGTTAAACACGAAAAGAAAACGAGAAATTACACGCCCCTCACCATCACTTTGACAGGGAAGCCGGCCTAAGAATGATTGCAAATGCTGCGTCTGATCTGTAGGAGGAGCGGGGGGGGGGGGGGAAAGAGAGAGAAAGATTGAAAAAGAGAGAAAAGGAGAGGGGGAAAGGCGCGAAGGGAGAGCCGGTTTGCTCCCAGCACCATCCCGGAGCAATCGGGGCTTCTGGAGATGTTACGCACCTTGCGTTTGCAGCCTAGATTTCGTGCATGGTCCATTTTATAAACAATACAGTTGTAGCGGAAAATGTTATTAGCACACAACAAGAAAGTGAAAGGAAGGAAGGACAGGGAGGGAGGGAAGGCTTTTGGTTGCCACTCTTCCCTTTCTCTAATTGTGCAAGGATAATTTGGAATTTGGTTAAGGTGGGGAAGAGAGATTTAAACTCTCATCTTGTTTCCTTCAAATCACAGCCTCGGGAGATGGCTGGTTTGGAACTAGACTGCCAACTGCCAAAATTAAACATAAAGATGAGAGAAGAGGCTTCGTAGAGACAGTGAGTTATTTTTCTTCTGAGCTCCTCTCTGCTAAAGAGAGGTGTCCCCAAGTTCTCAGAGCTTTCAGTTTACCTGGCGGACTCCCACCTTGGTACCTTTCGGGGTTTTTGGTTTGTGTGCTTTTTTACAGATTGAGAATGACGTCTGGGCAACAGTTTGGAGAGATTTATCATTTTCATTCTAAACAGCCAAGCATGTAAATGATAGTCAGTAAGCCAATAGGATTGAAATGGGCAAGGAGTGTATTGCTATGAATTTTGGTCTCAGTTGACAAAAATCAATTGAAATCTTTATGATCAGGTAGAAAGAGAGAGGAAGGAGAGAAAGAGTATTGTCCCAAGCTTATGAGCTTTTAAAAAAATATTTGTCAGAACGTGCCTACGAATGTTCTGATATGTAAAAGAACAAAATAAGCAACCCCATGATCAAAAAGTTTTCTATGAAAGATCCATTGAATTTACTAGCAAAAAGAAGCCCTGAAATATGAGGGTGAAAGCACAACTGTCCTTTGTGTGGTTCCTATTTATTTTAAATTGGGCTATGCATGGGAAACTGCTTTCAAATTTATGCCTGAACCATGAAAACAAATTTATACTTGGTTGGTTTGTTTAGGTTCATATGGCCATCCCTCTTGACACAGTGACTCTGGGCCATGAACGGTTATGTTATAACTAATTACGTTGGTTAAAAATAACATGTCTGCAATAAGCTTTAGCAACCAGATACTTTTATTTCCCTCCCCTCTTATTCATTGCTGAATATACTGTAATAAGATGTTCATTTGTCAAAAAGTAGCATTAAAAGTAGAATTATTTATTAGATTTATATATGGCCCTTATATTCTACAAATCTAGTCAGTGTGCATAATGTTTCTTCCCCCACCTATTTTCCTGAACACAACAAACAACCTTTGAGATGAGTTGGAGTAAGAAAAAAAATGACAAGGACTTGTGCACAGCCAGCTTTCATGCCCAAGGGAAGACAAGGATCCATAATGTCTCAATTTCTAGTCTGGTGTCTTAATCACTGTACCAAAATGGATTATTTGATAAAATATATATTTCGGGTTTATTTGAAATACCAGAAGTTTTTCTGCAGCCTTCACAGTTATTATAATTGCACTTAAAGAGCACTTTCCTTTTGCAAAATTAAATGTTCATTGGTAGAACCAGCTGAAAGATAGAAATTGGTGATGAGGAATTTTGACTGAAAAAAATCTATGAGAAGACTGAAACCCCTTTAAGCACAACTTCCTTATATTTTTCATGTTGCATAGTAAATTTTCAAGAATGCCTACATAGTAAAGACAGCTGTAAAAACCCAGAGTATGAAGGGAAACTTAAAGTTGTAAGAATAAGTGCTTTCAGTTATCTTCCATTAAACTTTATATTAAACTTCCTCTTTTGAATGCTACTGTATTTATAAGGACTTTCACAAATTAGTCAAAGTATTTAAAATTTGAAAAAGATTTTATTGCAGTTTATTTTAAAACTTAGTTTGTGGACATTTCATTGGGTTTGCTTTCTGCTTAAGGCATTATATACAAGAAAAGCTGTATAAATTATTTAAGTTCATTCTGTTTAACAAGCTACAGGTGAATTTACTTCCTTAAATCATATTTAATGACTGAACCATCAGGATCTTTGTGTAGACATGAGAATTTGTAACATTGATTGTACCAAATAGATTTAAGATTGATGTAAACCTACAAGCATCACTCTTGTCTCACTCTGCATGTTATAATAGCCATTATTCTTCTACCGAAGCCATGTACCGTAAAAATAAAATATTGAGAAAAATCCCATCTATCTTCTCAGATGGAATAAAAGAGAAACTTTTATTCAATATAGTTCTTCCCATGTACTAAAAGTTCAGAAGTGAGTAGCAGAATATAGTTGAAAGTCTAGATTAAAAAGGCCATAGCTATAGACTGATAGCCGGCAATATTTATTTGTTTGTTTATTTATTGTGTTGCCCATCTTGCATGAATCTGATATCTAATTGTACTTATTTGTAGTTATAGTGCCTTTGATCTCTTTTGTCCTCTCTTAACTTCATGAGGCACAAGGTGTACTGTATCTGATTTATGGTCTCCTACATTCCGGTCTAGATAGTTGCTGATAGTTTGGCAGGTGAGACTTAATACTGTGTTTACTTAGGTGCTGTCTTGTTACCAGGCTTAACAAATCTTTTTAAGTATTCTCTCCAAGTAGCCATACAACACGTCTTTCAGTTATAGGCAGCTTCCAGAATCTCTTCCAGTGCCGATTTTTTTTTTTTTTTACTTTTCTCCCCAATTCCTATATATTTAATTATTTGTATTCTGGAATATTTTTCCTTAAAATATTTCAATTAATACAGGACAAGGAACAATACCTCTTGTACCAGTTGTAGAATAACAGGGACCAAAGTTTGTTTCATGATACAAAATCTCACATCATAAGTGCTTTTACTTGAATATATTTGGCCTCTTGAAAGTGCCTTTAGATTTTACTGTAAAGAAATAGAAAAGGTTTATTACTTTTAATGTTTTAATAATAGCAACAAAACCACTGAAGCCGAAACATGATTTGCATCTGTTTTGATCTTTAAGTCTCAATCTATTAGATGAGATTATATGTATATTTCAGTCAAACAAGTACAAGTTTAACAAATTGTTTTTGGTATTACCCGTGTTTCTCATATAATAAGGCCGGGTCTTATTTTTTTTTGAGCCCCCAAAAAATGGCTAGGCTGTCTTTGCAGGGGTGACTTAATTCCCCCCCTTGCATCTTCGGGCAGGTGGGCGGCGACGGCTTGGATATTGACCTCGGCATTGATGGGGCACTTCATATCAGGGTCAACGCAGGCAGCACCATATGCGAGTGTGCAACAAAATACTTCCTAACGGCAAGCCCCCCCCACCATTCCCCCCCATTTTGCATGTTTTAATATAGGCCTTAATTTGGGGGGAGGGGCTTAATTTCATTTCATGCCTATAAAACATGCTGGGACTTCCTATTGGGGGAGGCCATATTGTTGGAGAAACAGGATAGTATTGTCAGTATTCACTAGTATTCATATAACAAAGGCAAGAATGAGAAAAAAATGAAAATTACTACAAATATAACCAAATTAATGAAAAGATATTAAGAAAAGGGTGTTTGATACTTGTAAACTTTACAATTATTCTTTAGAAAACTTTAAGAATCCTTAATTTGGATGGCTAGTGTCATTCAAAAATCACTGGTCTGGGTTGGACATCATTCTAAACCATGTTTTGTTTAACCATTGTTTATTTAATAAGTTATAATAGGTTAACACAGCATGCTAAATGTTAATTAACCACTGTGAATTATGGCACAGGATGACGTGTGGAACAGTTTGAAAGGTTTGATGAATATAACTTTTTCATTTTTTAAAAAAAGCAATGATTCAAACAGGCTTATTATAGAAGGAAAATCTCTTATAACCCTATAGTCCAGGCAGAGATTTGTTTTAGTATGAATTGTCCTCTGGCATTATAAGCGAAGATGAAATTTATTCTTAACTGTTTTATTTCATGGAATCTACAAGTTTAAATTTAGTCTGGAACTTTTGTTTTTGAATGAGACATCTAAAAAACTTTCCAATGGTGTTTCACATTGTCATGAATACATGTTCAGTACAAGTAAGGATAATTTTTTATAGAACAGGATTTTCTAAAATGAACTTTATAAGTTGTTCCAGAGGTGTCTTATTTCCTACAATATAGTATTGCAAGTGGAGAGCCTCCAGGATTATATAATAGAATGGTATCAGATTCCAGAGCAGAATTTTACCTAGAGCAGAATTCTGTTACTATTCATAGATGTTGAGATCTAAGTCTACAGTACTCATCCACTATAATTTTTTTAATTTAAAAATGGTTTTCATGTTATTCTGCAAGCTCTGTAGTCTTAAGTATTCCCTTGCCTTTCCATGAAACTGCATAGGTGTTCCATTGGTAGTGTTTAAAGCTTCTTAATTTTGGATATGATGTTTGCTTTATTGTAAATCCCAGAAAGAATTACCTTACTGTCATCTCTAGTTCCATTTATGGACTAACTAAAGGGAATTATTATTGCAGAAGGAGTAAATTGCAATATGGATATGACCTCTTCATACTTCATACAATAAATATTCTTGATGTTGCTGTAGAATTAAATATGAATAATGTAATATACCTCTAAATATTACTCTGTGCAGTACCAAGAACAGTGGAAAGACTCTTGCATTTACTCAGGTTTATTGTTTCTTTATAATCTCAGACAGACTGCAATTGATACAAATATTTACCAGTTTCACAGAAGCCTGCATCTGACTTGATATCTAGTTATGGTGTCTTTTTTAAGGTAGTACTGTGAAAATTTAGGTATTCTAGTATTGCTTTTAAATAACAATGGTGTTTAAAAATTAAAATTTCTATAATTAGTTTTGGTATATAATTACTGAATTATTTAATGCCAGGGGGAGTTAAGCCCCTGCCTTTTATTTACTAAATGACTTTTAAGTTAATGTTTGGCTTTGTAAAATGTAGAAAATCTGACTTAGATTTTGCTAGTAACAGGCAAGTTGATTTTATAAATGGATTGTTTTCAAAGCCTCTTCCTGGTTAGTGACATAAAAGAAGTCATATAATTGAGAGAACCCTTCAAGGTTTTGACTTTGATTGCTCACTAATAAATCTCTGAAAATGATGTTAATGATGTCCTTCTAGGACTGTCATAAATTATACTGCAATGAGTATCAGTATTATTCTGTGTAATAAAATAAAATGCCATATGAATTAATCAGCAGCAAATATTTAAAGGCCAATTTGTGTATTTTTAACTAGTTTTGATAGAAATCCATTCATATTTACATACTAGAGAATACTATAGGAGTTTTTAAATAGTGTATAGTTTAATTTTGCATGTTAATTTTGTGTTGTTCAGAGAAATGAATAAAAATAGTTTTATTAAACTGCTGTTTAATCTATAGATCCTGATGGCGAACCTTTGGCACGCATGCTGGAAGTGGCACGCAGAGCCACTTCTGCCAGCATGTGAGAGGTTACCTGGAAAAGCTCCACTATGCATGTGCGTACGCCTCCCGCCTCCCAGCTGATTGTTGGGTATCTGGCGCATATGTATGGGGGGCAGGGGTGTACGGAAGATGTCCATGCAAGTGCAGAGATACATGGCGCATATGCCCAGGGGGCATGGGAGGATCACACGCATTGCCTTCTGGGCGCTGGCAGGCAAGCGCGAGTGCATGTAGCAATTTTCGGGAACCAAAATAGGTTAGCCACCACTACTATAGAACAAAGAGAAAGTTATATATAGAGGTGGCAAATTAAAAAAAAAGTAACAATGGTTGCTTCAATCCTTGTGTCAATTAGTTAATGCAAGCAAATACTGATGAGCATGACTGGCTAAGAACAGGAATATTATATAATAAGGATAAGATGCCAAACTTGTGTTATTTCCAAGTATAAAAGTTTACATTTTCTCATTCATTCCTAGCTGAGATAGTCAGAATTTGTTACATTGTTGATCAATTTAGATTGATATGATTATAGAATTACAATAAAAATAAGAGGTTTCAACCCTTCACATACTACTTGTGTTTTAAATTTGTCAAAGAAATGTGCATATTAATTGCTTGATATACTCACCAAAACATAAAGCAGAGATTTAGAATTTATTATCCAAGAAAATTTATTTTCTCTACATGGCAGTATTTTGCATATAATTTTGTAAATGTGAATTAAGAATGAAAGTTAAAAGTAAGTTATATTTAAAAGACATGGGACCCATGAGGTCTTCATATAGGGTTTTTCAGCATAAAATATAAAGAATAGCGAAACTATTCTCCACACAAATTGTGTCATATAAATTGAAAATGGATTATCTATTATGTATTGTCTTCCAATGCAGTTTCTTGAATATCTTCAGAACTAATAATTGGAATAGAAGCAGGAGAGGGCTGAAAAACTTTATTCTGTTAATAAAATTCAATTAAGAGGTATTTTAGACCTGTTGAGTAACTCCTTTGTCTTGTCACCTAAGTTGTGTAATTTGCTATGTTCTCCACTTGTGAATATCTATAACTTAGCAACAAATTGTAGTATTTTAGTATTGTAGTATTTTTATTTTATTTTTTAGTATTTTTAGTCTTTGATACAGTTTTCTCCCTGTAATTGCCAGTCTTGTTAGAATACGCTGGACTTTTATTTAGCAAATTACTGATCTTACACAGTGCAAGAAAAATATGGCAGTGTTGTATATTAATTGGCTTTATCAACAGATGAAGATATTAAAGTATTTCAGTTCCAAGTCTCCTCCCTCCGATCCTTTAAATATTTATAGTAAATTATTGCAAAAATTCTTATTTCAGTGATTCAAAATAGAAACAAGTAGTGCTTTGATTGAAGTTTATTATGTAATAATTTCCATCTCTGTCTCCAGCTATCCTGCTTCTAGCTTCTAGGGACAGTTGACATGTAATGTTGATTAATAGTAAAAATGATTTGTTTAAAACATTATTTCAAATATTTTTGAAAAATTAGTATTACCACTTGAGGGAGCTAGGACAATTTACATTCCAAATTGTTGTGAATCTTGCTGAACTTGATAGGGTAATTGGAAAAACAAGTGGGAAGAAAGCCATGAATTACTTAACATTTATGATGGATTATAATGCCAAAAATAACTCTTGAAAATTGTAAAAAAACAACCGGAAATTCAATTTTTCATATTGGTTAAGACCAATACGCCTAATTTCAATAAGAAATTTGGTCAGAGACTGCATTTAATTGCCTTATTGAAGTGAATTAGCAGTAATGTTACAATAGAAGTCTATTTGATACAGTGATTTCAGCCACTTTATGTAACTGCTATACTGTTGATTTCTTCATGCTGTGTGTTAAATTGTTAATTGCTAACAGTTTTCTCAACATACCACAAATGACAATTTACCTGTTTAGAAATTTGATATTTAAAGGTATCCCTGTATGTATACTGTACAGTGTTGATTCTTATGAGGTTACTGAAGAATGACATTTAGAAATTCTTAAAAGGAAAAATAATTGTTTGTTTATGAATGATAACCAAAATTATAGACCATCTTAGATTTCAATTATTTCAATTATTTAAAATGTTTTAAAATCATGGCTCTCAAACCCAAATATTTTTTCCAATTTGCTTGCTTCCTTTGCCAGTGTGCCGGCAGCTGACAGTCACACAAATAGTGTGTGAGGAATTTTAATAGTGTCAGTATTTGTCATAAGGTGACTAAATGCAATGCCAGGAATGCAAATCTGGCCAAACTTATCTGCTGGTCTCATCCAGGTTACACATTGGATTGGACACTGTCAAGGAATATGATGGCTTCAAATTACTTTATCAGAATCAGAAACCATCTCTGGAGAATATATTTCCATGTTATTGCCAAGAAAACTGCATGTTGTGTCCATCAGGATTGAAGATCAACATAAGGGCATTTTTATCTTTTATTTTAAAGACCATAATTATATTTATGGTGAAAATATGAGCTGGGGTCTGAAGTTTTACATTTTTACATTTCTACATTTTTAGAATGTATTGCATTCTTCATTATGGATTTTAAAGCACTACGATCCATTTTAAGAATTATCAATAAATTGGAGAATTAGTGAAAATCTAAAAATTTAACTAAAATTTAATTTTACATAATATAATACAGTGCAGTGCTACAGTTGGTACTTTATGTATAGTGGCGGGAATTAAATTGCATTTTTAGCCATTGCATATATATTTCACTAAAAGTTTTTACATGAAAAAAATATTGAAAATGCTTACAAGGGCTTGGCCTGGATAGCGATACCATAAATAGTTTACTCAAAGATAAACACAGTGAATTCAGTGGAATTACTTATGTATTAAAATAAGTATTGGATTTCAGAGAACCCCACTACAGTTCTTCCATTAAATTAGATGCCAACATTCTAATAAAAGTCTTTAAATACTAGTTAAATCTTGGCTTATATTTTAAACTACATTTTTAATGTTGCAAAATAATGGAATGAAAAAATATCTATGTGACAAGGAGACATCTGCAAATGACTAAACAATTAGCGGATACAGTTTCCATGATGCTAAAATGACATTTTTTCCAGTTCTGAAGAGATGCTAATATGTTCTGAAAAAGAAGTGGTAGAAAGGGAAACGGTATTATTATACAATAGCCTTTTGAGCTGACCCAGACTCCTTCAATTACTCATAATGATATTCACAAAACATTTTTTAAAAAAGTTAATTTGCTTTGGTGTTTGGAAAATATTGCCAGGGAAATAAATTAAAACTAAATTAAATGAACAATGTGCTGTGTTTCCTGAATATCTGTAATTATTGTGAGAGTTGAGAGTCATTAATATCCTGAAACTTCAATTAAAACTTGATAGAACATGGAGTGATTCATTTGTAATTTAAACATCCTTTGCCTCCCCATGTGGGAAACAATGAATACGTAACGGAATACATATATATTACATATACATATTCCATTTCAAAGTGAGCAGTATTACAAAAAGCACAAAAAGAGTTAGAATAATAAGTAAAATAAATTAAAAGCAAGAAAAAAGAGAGGAATAAAAGTATTATTTTAAACTCACCCAGTTCACTATATCTTTGCATAGCTTTTCAGTCTTTGTTTTTCAAACTTCTCACCTCTCTTAAAAAAACACATTAACAGATAATCAGAATGGAAGGAACCTTATAGGTCATGTAGTGCAACCCCCCCCCCCAAGCGGGAGTCCCTACACCATTTCTGACAGATGGCAGTCCAATCTCTTCTTGAAAGTCTCAAGTGATGGTGCTCCCACAACTTCCAAGGGCAAGCTGTTCCATTGGTTGATTGTTCTCACTGTCAGAAAGTTTCTCCTTGTTTCCAGGTTAAATCTCCTTGTTCAGTTTCCATCCATTATTCCTTGTCTGGCCTACAGGCGCTTTAGAAAATAGCTTGGCCCCTTCCTCTCTGTGGCAGCCCCTCAAATATTGGAAGACTGCTACCATGTCTTCCTGAGTCCTTCTCTTTACTAGACTAGCCAAGCCAAGCCCAGTTCCTGTAACTGTTCTTCATTTGTTTTAGAGTTCAGTCCCCTAATCATCTTGGTTGCTCTTCTCTGTACTTTTTCTAGAGTCTCAACATTTTTTATAATGTGGTGAACAAAACTGGATGCAGTACTGTAGGTGTGGTCTTACCAAGGCTTTATAGAATGGTATTAGTACCTTACTTGATCTCGATTGTATGCACCTCACTTGATCTCAATCTCTGTTAATGCAACTTAGGGTTGCATTAGTTTTTTGGCTGCTGCTGCACACTGCTAGCTCATATTTAGCTGATTGTCCACTAAGACTCCAAGATCCTTCTCACAGTTACTGCTATTGAGCCTCGTTTCACCCAATCTATTAATTCTAACTTAGCAAAACTTTCTCTTTTTTCAATCTATGTATTCCTCATACAATTCATTTGTACTATTCTGTCTATATGACCAAAGTAGCAGTACTTATTTTTTATATTAGTCATTCCCTTTTTAACATTCCTTCATGACCCTCTCCTGTTACCACATACTCTTTGAAATCATTCAGTTCCCAATAGTCTCCCAATATATCCAACTTTTACAAGTGAATGCATAGAATAACATGTTTATATACAGGTGAAACTTGAAAAATTAGAATATCGTGCAAAAGTTCATTTATTTCAGTAATGCAATTCAAAAGGTGAACCTAATATATGAGATAGTCTCATTACATGCAAAGCAAGATAGTTCAAGCCGTGATGTGTCATAATTGAGATGATTATGGCTTACAGCTCATGAAAACCCCAAATCCACAATCTCAGAAAATTAGAATATTGTGAAGAGGTTCAAATCGTAGGCTCAAAGTGTCCCACTCTAATCAGCTAATTGACCATGACACCTGCAAAGGGTTCCTGAGCCTTTAAATGGTCTCTCAGTCTGGTTCAATAGAAATTACAATCATGGGAAAGACTGCTGACCTCACAGTTGTGCAGAAAACCATCATTGACACCCTCCATAAGGATGGAAATCCTCAAAAGGTAATTGCAAAAGAAGTTGGATGTTCCCAAAGTGCTATATCAAAGCACATTAATAGAAAGTTGTGTGGAAGGGAAAAGTGTGGAAGAAAAAGGTACACAAGCAGCAGGGATGACTGCAGCTTGGAGAGGATTGTCAGAAAAAGGCCATTCAGAAGTGTTGGGGGACTTTTACAAGGAATGGACTGAGGCTGGAGTCAGTGCATCAAGAGCCAACACATAGAGACATATCCTGGACATGGGCTTCAAATGTCATATTCCTCTTGTCAAGCCGCTTCTGAACAACAAACAATGTCAGAAGTGTCTTACCAGGGTTAAAGAAAAACAGACCTGGTCTGCTGCTCAGTGGTCCAAAGTCCTCTTTTCTGATGAGAGCAACTTTTGCATCTCATTTGGAAACCAAGGGCCCAGAGTCTGGAGGAAGAATGGAGAGGCACACACTGCAAGATGCTTGAAGTCCAATGTGAAGTTTCCACAGTCTGTGTTGATTTGGGGAGCCATGTCATCTGCTGGTGTTGGTTCACTGTGCTTCATTAAGTCCAGGGTCAATGCAGCCGTCTACCAGGAGATTTTGGAGCACTTCATGCTTCCTTCCACAGACAAGCTTTATAAGGGATGCTGAATTCATTTTCCAACAGGTCTGGGCACCTGCCCACACTGCCAAAAGCACCAAAACCTGGTTCAGTGACCATGGGATTACTGATTGGCCAGCAAACTTGCCTGACCTGAACCCCATAGAGAATCTATGGGCATTGCCAAGAGAAAAATGAGAGACATGCAGAAGAGCTGAAGGCTGCTATTGAAGCATCCTGGTCTTCCATAACACCTCAGCAGTGCCACAGGCTGATAGCTTCCACGCCATGCCACATTGAGGCAGCAATTGCTGCAAAAGGGGCCCAAACCAAGTACTGAGTACATATGCACACTTATACTTTTCAGAGGTCTGATATTGTTCTATGTACAATCCTTGTTTTATGGATTGCATGTAATATTCTAATTTTCTGAGATCATGGATTTGGGTTTTTCATGAACTGTAAGCCATAATCATCACAATTATGACAAATCACGGCTTGAACTATCTTGCTTTGGATGTAATGAGTCTATCTCATATATTAGTTTCACCTTTTAAGTTGCATTCTTGAAATAAATGAACTTTTGCACGATATTTTAATTTTTTGAGTTCACCTGTATAGCCATTTTTCTTCTTTCATCAAACATTTGTTCCTCGTAATGTATCATGTCACATATGGTGATTCTACTTGCATTTGATCTACTTCATTAATTTTTTCTTGAAAATATTCAAACTTATCTACTTGGACTAATTTTATACCATTTATGTATGATTTTCAATTATTCACTTCATTTGCCATATTAAACAGAATTATATTGATTTATAATGCATTTTCAGATCCATATTCATTGCTTTATTGAATTTAATATCCATTGCAAATCATTTGGATTTTCAACCAACATCATGGTATTGTTTGTCTATAGAAATTCATAGACATTCACCTATTAGCACCTACAAACCAACACCTCTAATATCAGTATAAGATACCATTTTCACATATATTTTAATACATTTGTATGCATTTATCCCTAATCCCTTGATGTTGAATTAGTAATTAATAATTATTTTTATTCATGCTTTGCTTTTGTTATATACGGATGTTATGACATTAAATAATCCACTTTCAACATTTCTACCTAATTCAAGCCCATTCATTAGTTTGCTCTTTTTCTAAACTTTCAGGAAACTTTCTTTTAAATCTGCTGAGGAATAAAAATCTGGTTGCATGTACTTCTGCTATATAGATTGTTTCTACTACTACAATTTTGCTCACTGCCGTCTTCTAGAATCTATACTCCCTCAACAAGAATTCTTCCAAACATTTTGCCAGGCACATTGTAATTACCTTTCTCTTTGTATAAAAGAACAGTAATACCATTCTTCCAATGACACAGATAGAGTCCTCACAAACTTCAGTTATGACTATAATTGGGCCCAAAATACCAATCATTGAGCAAAGTGGCAGTTAAGAAATATGTCATGTGACTACTTCTCTTAAGGACTGCAATCCCAGTTCTCTCGTTGTTAAGTGGAATGCTAGGAGAGGGCCTGGACCTTCTGGGTGTGATGGGGCATCATACTCAGGAGTCCTGGACCCTCTATCTGCTCACCAGGAAGAGTAGTCATGAGAACGATAGCATTTGCTAGCATTTTCACCAACTTTGACGTCTTAGGACACTAACAAATGCCATCATTCTGAAACATTTAGAATACTGGCATTTTTGAGGAGAAAAGACTGGCAAATGCAATGCTTTGAGTCTTCCAAAATATTGGCATTTGTTAGTGTTTTTGCCAGATTTGTGGTCTGTTTGTCCAGATTTCCAGAAAAGCAAAATCAGTGATTTTCTCCAGAAGGGAAAATGATAGCGAATCTGAGCATTCTGGAAGGCTCAAAATGCTGTTGTTCGCTAGTATTTTCACCAGGTTTGAAGTCCCTTTCTCATCATGTGACAGGATTTTCCTCCCTACACAGAGGGGAGGGAAAATATCTTGGTGCACTGGGGGAATAGACCTCAAATCCAGTGTCCCTTCCACTTGGAACCATTCCTGCCAGCTTCCCTGTGGACTTTCTGGGGAAGCCAGAAAAGAAGATTGCAAAGGTGATCACATGATCAAAGGACACTTGACAACCTTTAATAAATGCAAATAGGATGCCAAGCATTCAAAATGTGGTCATGTGACTAAAGGCAGACAGCATGTTGTTTTACAGCAGCCAGAAGTTATTTACATATAAAGGTGGTAGGTTCTGACAAGTTCTGGAGAACCGGTAGTGGAAATTTTGAGTAGCTCAGAGAACTGGTAAATACTACCCCCATCTATTCACTGCCTCCCTAGTCCCAGCTGATCAGAGTTCCAGCTGATTTGTTGGGTCTTCTTTTTTTTTTTTTTTTTTGAAAATTTTATTTGGGTTTTCACACAAAAAAACATGATACAAATAAAACATCTTTTTTTGAAAATAGCATGGTCCCGGGTTACACTTCTTCATACAGACACAAACTCAATTTCATGCTCACTTTTATGTTCTATTCCATATTTTATTACTGTTTTACATTTTCTACATAGTTTTTCTCCTCTCTTAATTTTCTCAATTTTATTTTAATTATCTCATATCAATTCAAATCATTATATTTGTACTTTTGTCTGTCCTGTTTCAATTTCATATTTTCTTATTAAACAAATTTTCTCCTGTAGTTTCTAATTGGAGTATGACACCTTTATATCTTTTAATTTTATCCATTCAACTCTTATTTAAGCTTCAATATATTCCTTGAGATTATAATATTAAATATAATACATAACTTCCAATCAAATTCTGCTTGGTACATTCTTAAAATACACACTATATTCTTAAAAAGTGATCATAAATATATGTAATTAAAACACTCATTCCATTCCAATTCAATTCTATCATTAATATTCACTAAAGTCTTAACATCTTTAACATTACTTTTCAATTAAATATCATAAATATTGGGAACATTGATAAGCTTTCCGTAATTAATTTTTTCCCCCTATTTCTCTTCCCTTATATTTTATAAAACATTAAATAATTAAAATGTTCCCATCCTTTCCTAATTCAATTCTCTCATTCATTTTATTTCATTTATTTATGAACAAACATTTCACTAGATTACAATAACTATTTTATCCATCATTTTAATCGTACATTGTTCCATATTTTCTCAAATCATTTCTATTTCTAATATAACAATACTATCTTATGTACCCGTGCAGAATCCCTTTTTCAATTAAATTTTCACCCATTATCTCTAAATAGGCCCTGTTTCTCCATATCTTGTTTCTGTCCTTTATAACTTCTTTTTCTTTCCTTCTTCCCTCTCTTCTCCCTCCCCTTTTTACCCCCTTGTCTGTCTCATTCTAATTCTTTCTTCTGTATTCCTCTCTTCTGTTGCTTTCTAATATTATTTTTCAAGTCATTATTCCTTTTCTTGGTTGTTTTTTCAAATCTTAAACTTTTCATTCTCCTTCCCCCCTTTCCTTTTTTCCCCCTGCATTTACTTGTTCATTAAAGATGGCTTCTTCTTTGTCCCAGTCTTCTTGTTCTGTGGGCATTTTTTGTTGTTTCTCATAGTTCGAGATCTCCAGAATTGAAATACGAAGCCAAAAGAAGTTCTCCCTTCTTGTGCATCTTCTTTGTACTTTTTAAGTTCCATTTTCAGTTCATCTAAAAGTAGTGCCATTTTAAAATGCTTTTAAACAACCACCCAATTGATTTTAGTCATTCAAATGCAATAACCAAAAATCCAGAGATCACCAAATAATCCAAATACTCCCAAACTTGTTTCTTCATGCTTCTTATTTTCCACTTTCTCTTCCTGGGGTTCTAGTATTTTGTAGCCAAGTTTCAGTTAAAATGTACCTTTTAGAAGAAAAAAGATTTAAAAAAAACCCCTCTTGTTGAGGTTTTACTGTAAATTCCTTTTGATTCCAGGCAGTCTCCTCTCTTTTTTCCAGATCCTGCCCTTTTATTCTTTTTCTCTCCTTTCCTACTTTTAAAAGCTTTTAAGTATCCAGAAATCTTTATTGTCCCTTTGACATTTTATTTTCAGCTTAAATATCTATAGATGTCAAAGTGGATTTTTCCCCCCAATTTCTTATTTAGATCTCTTAGCTATCAGTATAGGGAAAAGAGAGAAGAAAAAAAACCCAAATCCTTTCCCTTTTCTCTCTCCTTCGCTGCTTCAAAATCTTCTTTGGGACAATGTTACTTTTTTTTAGTTTGAATTCCAGGGTACCTTAGTTTAGCTTTTGCAGTTTAACCCGGTCAACCCAAACTTTCTCCTTTTATCTTCCTCCTGCACATTCTTTTCTGGTCGAGTTCATCTTTGAGGTGGCCATTTCTGACCACCGCTGCAACTGCCTTCGGGGAAGGGAGTAATGGCCAGCTGAGGAGGAGAGATGTGGCACTCCTCAACCCTGCTGGCAATCTCCCCCCTCTTCACCACCTCTACGGTGGCTTAGCCCCAAAACCAGCTGGCTCAGGGCACTCCAGCGGCGAGCATGATCGCGGTTTCGGTCTGTCCACAAAGAGGCTCAAACCGGAAGTCCTTGTTGGGTCTTCTTTTGTTGCCCTGCACAGGAGAACAAAGCTGGAAAGCAGGTTAGTGGGTTTGGGAGGGAATGGGGATTTTACAGTATATCCACTCTCTTGGAGTAGGGTGGAAATGGGGACTTTACAGTATCCTTTCCCTACCATGCCCACCAAGCCACACCCACAGAACCGGTAGGAAAAAAATTGAATGGCATCACTGATTTACATCCATAAAGTATTCATTCCCAGGAGTTGCTGGATATTAATGGGCATAAAACAATTGTAAGTCAAGGACAAATTGAACAACCATTTTATAAATAAATCACATCCATAAACCTTAACTGCCTCCAATCTATTAACCCACCAGCTAGAAGATACATATGGTATATAAACCCATTCCACATACTTTAGTAAAATTGCTTACAATTAAAGTGATGCCTGTATTCATTCCCCATATTTGGTAGACAAAGTATCAATATTCCTTTCTATGTTTTTTCTGTTTCATTTAAGAACTGACATAAGCCATTCAGATGGACGTTAAATAAGAAATGAATCTATTCCATTGCAGATGAAGCTGGTATACCAGACAGTTGGATATACAGTATGTTGATTTGCCATTTATGACTTAGAAGTAATGTACAACATGGAGAAATTTGACTTCAGTTGAATTCTGGCACAAAAATTGACTCAAGTGGCAGACAACATATTTAAAACATGTATTGACTATATGCATGCCTCTGGATAGTTAGCTTTTCACACTGTACTCAGTATTGGGCAGGGCTAGTTTTTCCAGTTGCCACTCCCATAATGTCCTGGAACATGTCTCTGTGCTTTATTCATAATATATGAGGGACTGAGAGCACTTTCTTAATTAACTTGTCTGTTTACGTTTTGGCTATTTGTGATATGTAAAATGTGATATGTAAAATGTGATACAAGTAGTCCTCAACTTACAATAGTTCGTTTAGTAACCGTTCAAAGTTATGACGTACTGAAAAAAGTGACTGTTTTTCACACTTACAATAATTGCACCATCCCCATGGTCATTTGACCAAAATTCGGATGCTTGGCAGCTGGTTCATATTTATATGATAGTTGCAATATCTCTTGGTCATGTGATCACCTTTCGTGACCTTCTGATGAGCAGAGTCAATGGGGAAGCCAAATTTACCTAACAACTTTGTTATTAATTTAACAACTGTGATGATTCACCTAACAACTGTGACAATAAAGGTCATAAAATTAGGCAAAACTCACTTAATTTCTTGCTTAACAGCAAAAGTTTTGGACTCAATTGGTTGTAACCACCTTACAAGTGGTTGTAAGGTGAGGACTTCCTGTATTTGCCTGAAGATAAGGATTTTATAACATACAAAACAAATAAATTTTGGCCAAACATTTATTGGACAGCAGGTATATTGCTAGGCCTTTGATCTATTCTGACATAATTAACATCATAAATCATTATGTGAGCAGAATAGAACTACAGTAGGTAGATAAGATGTACTTGCAGCTTTACTTTATTTTTTGCCCTCTTTTTCTTCATAGACATCATATATATATTATAAGCAGCTTGTTTTGCCTTTTTTGGCAATTTGACATAGATTATAAAGACCCACTGTTACCATAAACCTAAATTCTCCCAGATAAAAATTTCCTCCAATTATATCATTGCATCTTTGGATATACCTCTTACTGTTTGCCATTATTTTGCTAGTCATTTGTAAAAAAAAAAAAAAAAAAGTAAAAGGACTCTGTATGAGGGGAAGGCTTCTTGGCCATTAAGCCTACATAATGCACAGCTTTCATGAAAAACTGTAGTTTACAGTCAGTTTTTCCCCCAACAGCAACTACAGTATAATAATAGTAGATTGCTGTTAGCTTCAGTCTATTTACAGTGTGTACTTACATGTTGTTAAATTCTTTTACTTCCTTGTTAATGTTTGAAAAGATGATTAAAGGAAATGAAAAACATATGGAAAAAGGAATAACAAAAGAATGTTATTGCACACTATACAGCCAATTTTTAAACAAATAATTACAACTTAAATCATATGAAATAATATTCATTAGTACTTATTATGGTTACACTAAAAAGGAATGTCATGTACATTTTCCATGCTATATATAGACTGAAAAAAACTGGACAAGTGAAATTCATAATTGGCATTTAAAGATTTAGCTGGAATTTTTAATAAGAATATTTAAAATATTTCATTATAATTCAGTTAACATATAATTCAGTAACTTATACTATTTAGCTTTTAGGACAAAAAACCAGCTGAAAATGTAACATTAATTTTAGCACTTCTTCAGTGCACATAGTGTATTTGTGTAGATATATAACTATCTAGCTTCTACTTGAAAACATTTATAGAAAGAGAATCAATCACCTTTCTGAGTAACTGGAAAAGTTATTATATCAAGATATATTTAAAAGTGCACTGAATGCTGTGAAGATGGGTTAATTAAAAAGTGTATGAGAGAAAGAAAATATTACAATTAAGAATGAATACATTATTAACATGGAGTTAATATGAAAGTACGTTGAGGTGGTTTTAAAAAATGATAAGGATTCAGTTGAAAAACAAAGATATGGATAAATCAAGCAAGAAAGGAAAGAATCGTAGTTCAGTAAATTAATGAAAAAGATGAGAAATTGTGAAAAGGTAGTAGAGAAATCTATGTATGGATGAGATGGAAGCAAAAATGGTTCAAGCGTTTAAGTAAACTGGATTTACAGTAATAAAAATTTCCTTTTGCTTATCTTATATCTTTAATTTATTTTGCTTTCTCCTCCATGCTGCATCGAGAGCCCAGGATGGGTTGACTCCTTCCAGTGATGTCATTTAGCTGAGTCTATACTAAGATATAAAAGCCAGCCCCCGGGAGGGACCCCAGCTTTTGACTCAGCTCCTTTCAGTCAGTAGCTGTGTCTCTGAAAGCGTTTCTGTCAGAGAGCACTCACTAGTGATCTTCAGTACTTTTTTCCTTGCTTCAAGCAGCTTCCAGGGCAGCTGCTCTTCCAGGAGAGCAGGGCTCTCTCTCTTGCAACATTGGGAGCAGTGTAAAAGAGCTCAGTGCAGGCAAGCTGGGCAGCGTCTGTAGACCTCCCCCATGCCTGCGGTTTGGAGCAATTGGCAAAACGATTGGCAAACTGATAAGAGCACAAGTCAGCTGATCGTGTGGCTGGTTGCTCTGTTTCCCTTGCTGATTTTGCTTGGGGCTCTGTTTAGCCTAAGGAGCGATTCTTCGATCTTGGAGCCTGTTTCCTGTAATCAGCAGCCATCTTGGATTCAAGCCTTCCACCATGAGGTGAGCGGCCATTTTGTAAGTCCGGGGGCCATTCATAATCTAAGGGGCTTAATAGAAAAAATTCTAAAACAGCTTCTTCCTAATGCAAGAACCTTTATTCTACAAATGGAGCAAGATAAGGCTCAGGCAGAGCTTTCCCCCCAGTGGAACAGTCTCTTAAGCCCAATAAGAGAAAAAGACGTAGGCAACACACCCAATCAGACCAGAGGGAGGTGGCTGCTAAAATCAAAGCTAATGCTCTAGCCCCTAAGAAGGCAACTCAGGCTGAATTGAGGGCGGAGAAGTGCAGACATGCAGCTCTAAAGGGGCAGTTCAATAGAACTATTAAACAGAAGGAAGTGCAACTACAGCATGTTTCAGGTGACACTCGTGGGACCCAACCAAGCCCTCCTGGGGGAGGAGAAGTTATCTATGAGCCTTTCCATCCTCCATCCTGGTCTCCTGGAGGCTCTTGCAGTACAATCAGATCCTCAGGATCTAAGCAGATCTGGGCCTTATTTCCAACAGGTTTCTGTGCCTTATGCTCCTCCCCCTCCCTCCAGGCCTTGAATCACCTTCAATCTAGGCCTGAAGCCACCTTCACTCCCACAGCAGCGGGCCTTCGGCCTTCTGCCTCTACCTTTGAGCATAGACCAAAGGATATCCAAGATGTTGTCTCATGAGCCATTAGGCAGTAATTAGCTGAAGGCTTCAAGCAAATTCTTCAACCTCTGGAAAGGGTTCAGGCCCTTCTCCCTTCTCAATCTATAAGTTCCTTGCCCCATCATCCTGATTTATAGAGGCCCCAGGACCTCAGGGTCCATTCTTCTCTACCAGAATGGGAGGAGGTTGATGAGGAAGGAAGGCCTTCACCATCTGAACACAGTTACTCATCTCATTCAGAGTGTGAAGAGGGTGAGATTTTTGATCAAAATCTTTCAGAGGAAGAGGATTCTCGCCCAGAGCAGACATCCTCTGCATTGGTCTTCAAACCTACTCTCTTCAGGCCATTATTCAACAATGCCTTGGTCACTGTCAGGCTATCACCAGAGGAAGTGGCTCCCGAGCCACATGGAAACCCCTCTAGTCAAGGGGATTTGCTCTTTTCCAAGCCTGTAGTGCATGCAGAGGTTTTGCCTTCTCCCAATTTGATCCTGGACATGGTCAAGGAACAGTGCGCTTCTCCTTCGGCAGGTCCTCGCCCATCTTCTCTGGATAAGCGTTTCTAAAATGTCAGTGCAACTCTGGACAATGCCCTGGCAGTGCCTTCTGTTGACATTCCAGTTCTGGCCTCGTTCTCATCTTCTGGCACTCCCACAGAGCCAGAAGTTATCCTGAAACCAGATGATAAATGCTCCGAACAGACCTTCAAGCGCAATCACCAGGTCGTTGCTTGGGCTGTTCAGGCTTCAACAGCAGCATCCTTTTTCATGAGGGCATCCATACGGTGGCTGCGCCAACTCCAGAATAGATTGCCTACTTCTGACCTTTGGTCTCACCAAGACCTTAATAAGATTATTGTAGCGGCAGAATTCACTGTGGATGCCACTCTCAATTCTGCCAAATTTGCATCCAAGGCCATGGCATCTTCTGTAGTAGCAAGAAGACTTTTATGGCTCCAAAATTGGCAGGCAGAGTCATGCTGAAAATGGAAGCTGGCTTCAGTTCCATTCGCAGGCAATAAGCTTTTTGGCAATGCTCTGGAACCTTATTGAAACCAGAGATAAACGTAAAATTCTCTCTTCCTCTGGGAAGAAAGCCGACTATCGCCCTGCTCCTTATCGCCCTTCTGCCTTCCAAGTGGAGACCTCATCTTGCTTCCCCCGCTCTCACAGGCTGTACTGCCAACGCCAAAACCAACGGGCAGAAACTTCTGGCAGGCAATAACCTTCTACTGGTGAACAGCCCTTTCAGGGGGGGAGGGGGTCGTTCCTTCCGTCGCTCTAAGTAATCCCTCGTTCTCCCCACCCATCGGAGGTTGCCTAGCTTTCTTTGCCTCCAAATGGGAGGAGTCAATGACAGACGCCTGGGGTCCTCAGCACTATTAGGTCTAGGTTACAATTGGACTTCCTAACCCCACCCCCGAAAATTTTTTTGATCTGTTCTGTCTCTCGGGACATTTCCAGGTAAGCCCTCATAAATCAGGCCATTCAGCACCTTTGTTGAGGTAATTCCCCGTAAGATACAGTTTTAAAATGTCTATCCTGGTTTTCTATATTTCAAACCCAAATAGCTGTTAGGTGACTTATAATCCTAACAACCTTCTTGAAATCAGGACTATTCAACCTGTTCCCCCC
Source organism: Laticauda colubrina (assembly GCA_015471245.1). Lineage (NCBI taxonomy): Eukaryota > Metazoa > Chordata > Lepidosauria > Squamata > Elapidae > Laticauda > Laticauda colubrina. The sequence continues at coordinate 52,899,046 of BLBF01000020.1, read as the reverse complement.
TCTCAATGGGGACGTGGGCTTTACTCTTGCCTTTTCATCATTCCCAAAGCCTCAGGGGGGTGGCGAGCCATCCTTGATCTCAAATATCTCAACCAATTTGTAAAAAACAGGTGATTTAAAATGCAGACTCTGCATTCTATTTTAGAGAGTGTTTGGGAGGGCGACCTTCTCTCTTCAATTGATCTCACTGAGGCTTACCTCCACATCCCAATTTGGCCTCATCATCGCCAGTTTCTGTTATCAGAATACCCATTACCAGTATCGAGCATTTCGGCCTCTCATCAGCTCCAAGGGTCTTCACAAAGGTTCTAGCAGCATTGATGGCATCTCTGCGTTCTATTCCAGCGAGGATCCAATGCTACTTGGATGACATTTTGATTATATCCTCTTCCATCCATGCGGCCCATCAGGATCTGCAAATTACCCTATCGTGTCTCCAGAGCCATGGATTTTCCATCACACCAAAAAGAGCCAGCTCTCTCCCACAACCAAATTGCAACACTTGGGAGCAGTCATCGATACCATGTCGTGGCAGGTTTTCCTCTCCCCCATTCGTGGCAAGAGCCTTGCAGACATCATCAGCCAGATCCAGCAACATCAACTTGTCCCCCTGTCGCTGCTGTCCAAATTTCTGGGGAAGATGGTCTCCTGTATTGGCATCATCCTGTGGGCTCGGCTCCACTCCCAACCCCTCCAATGGTTCCTGTTTCCCTACCAACGAGCAGGAACCAGCCACTCCTCCATCAAGGTCCCACTCCTGCCACAAATCCGGAGATCTCTCAATTGGTCAATCTGGAGGGGACTCCTATTCAGGGACCCAGACAGGCTAGTGATAACCACCAATGCCAGCCTCCTGGGTTGGAGTTCCCATATGCAGGGCCAGATAGCTCAGGGTGTTTGGTCCAGATCAGAGCAGACCCTTCCCATAAATTGCCTAGAGCTCAGAGCCATTTTTCTGGCTCAAGCATTTCAGGCAATCAGTGACCGGCTCTCATGTTCTAGTCCTTACGAACAACATGACCACAAAGGCTCATGTCAACTGGCAAGGGGGGACGAGGTCCAAACCCCTCATGAGAGAGGCTGTACGGTTGGGGTTATGGGCAGAGAAACACCTGTTGTCGATCTCGGCGGACCACATCTCTGGGGTCAACAAGTTCCAGGCTGACTGGCTCAGCAGGAGCCTAGTCGACCAGGCAGAATGGTCCATTCCTCCGTCTCTATTCAGGGATCTTTCCCTCAGATTCAGAACACCGGATGTAGATCTCTTCTCCACTCCTCAAAATGCCCAAGTCACCAGATTCTTTACCAGGTTTCCTTGCCAGGGAGCAGAGGGGACCAATGCTCTTCGATGCAGATGGCCCAAGGTTCTTCTCTACGCCTTTCCACCACTTCCCATCATTCCGGCAGTAATTCGGAAGATGTTGGAAGAACGTGCGGAGCTCCTCCTCCTGGCACCCTATTGGCCAAGGGGGCCCTGGTTTGTGGATCTGGTCAACCTATCGGTGGCTTCTCCTTGGAGGATCCCAGCCCATATAATTTCCCTTCACCAGGGGGCCCTCCTCCACCCAGAGCCCCAGTGGTTCAAGCTGACCATGTGGCATCTGCTAGAGGAGGCTGATCTTCTAGAAAGGTTATCTTCACTATCCTGGCATCTCGCAAACCTTCTACAAGGCGTATCTATGATGCTACCTGGAAGGCTTTTTCCCGATGGTGCCTCAGGAAGGGTCTTTCTCCTGCTTCAGCCCAGTTGGCAGAAGTTCTTAACTTCCTTCAGCATGGGCTGGAGAAAAGTTTGGCCCCAACACCTTACACAAGCAGGTTGCAGCCCTCTCCTCAGTCCTTTCATGGGGTTCGCTTCCTTCCTTATCCCATCACACTTCAGTCAGGAGGTTTTTGAAAGGGGCTTCTAACCTGCACCCTCTGGTGGTTCACAGGTATCCTTCTTGGGACCTTCATATGGTCCTTAATGTCCTTACAGAGCCCCCCCTTTGAGCCCCTTAGAACAGTGTCTCTCCGTTTCCTGACTCTGAAGGTAGTGTTCCTTGTTGCCATCACTTCTTCCAGGAGGGTTTCCGAGCTTGCTGCGGTTTCCATCAGACAGGACCTTTGTTCCTTTCACGATGATAGGGTTTTTCTTCGTCTGGACCCCTCATTTATTCTGAAGGTTAACACCTGGTTTCACAGGTCCCAGGACATTGTTTTGTCTGACTTCTGCCCCCTCCCGCACCATGACTTAGAGCGGCAGTGGCACATGCTAGACATAAGAAGGGCTCTTAGAATATACATTAAGCGCACTTCCTCCTTCAGGAAGTCAGAAGCCGTGTTTATTTTCTTTTTCCCTTCTCTCTTGGGGCACAAGGCTCTTCTCCTACTATTAGCAGGTGGGTCAGGTCTTGCATTGAGTAGACCTTCAAAGCTGTGGCCCTTCCGGTTCCCCGAGGTCTGACGGCACACTCTACCAGAAGCGCAGCCACTTCTGCTGCCTGGGCGATCCAAGCATCCTTGGAGGAGATTTGTCATACGGCCACGTGGACATCCCCGTCTCCTTTCATCAGACACCACCGTTTGGATGCCTTTGCCTCGGCGACTGCAGCCTTCGGCAGACGGGTGCTTCAACAAGTGATTCCACAGTCAGTGTGATGAGCCAGACGAGGTCCCGCCCATGGACATGCAAGCTTTGTATGTTCCACCCTGGGCTCTCGATGCAGCATGGAGGAGAATGGGCATTGGTAGAAGTTACCGTGAACGCCCTTTCTATCTATGCTGCGAGAGAGCCCAGCCCTTCTCTTGATTCGTCCGGAGAGGGTAAGACATATTTCTGTATCTATTTTGGGCTTTCAGAGACACCTTTCAGTCTGTCAAGTATCTTCACCAAACTGGGGTCTCTCCCGGGGGTTGGCTTTTATATCTAAGTACAGACTCAGCCAAATGACATCATAAGAAGGAGTCAACCCATCCTGGGCTTTCTCACAGCATAGATAGAAAGGGCGTTCACGGTAACTTCTACCAACACCCATTCTATTTCTTACTTTGTATCTGCAATTTGAACAATGTTGCTTTCTATGAGAGTGGCATATGGCTATGTACATATGTATTGTTTGGAAGTTTTTTTTCCCTAACATTCAGCTGGAATGCTTTTCTATAACTTAAATTCATTATTCCATATTCTGCAGATTAGAATGAAAGAGGAAGACTTGACCATCTTACATCTTTTCAGCCAATTGAAGAATGCTATCACATTTTATTTTCTTCTTTCCCCTAAAGTGCAGAGTTGCCCAAATCTTTTAATCTCTTATAAGTCTTAGGTGTTGGCCTTGGAGGTATATGTGGGACTAGAACTGAACTTTCCTGTATAGTGGATCCAGAATAAGAGATAATGTTAATGAAAAGTTCTGTACTATGCAGAAAAAGTTATGCAGAATGAAATGGTAGTAAAACATGCAATCTAGCCCATATTTAAGTAGCTAGTTTATTGGAATGCCATGAGGGCATTTTGGCAAATGTTTGATTGAAATCAAGTTATATTATAGCTATAGCATTATCTTTATCCAATAAGGAAATTTTAGAATTAAAAAATGAAATGTTAACCTGGCAAGAATTGTTCTTGACTTAGGATTCCATATCTGGATTGCAAAACTCTGGACAATCACTCAATAAATGTTTTTGTACATAGACGTTTGTAGCGTATATGTGGTAGCTCTATTCTTGACAAATCCATGCTGATTTCTGATAACTATCACACTGTTTTTAAGATGTTTAGTATATTAAACTCTCCATGATCTAATCTGGTGTCTTCCTGACTTTTGAAATTCTACTGTTTTCTCAGTCCCTAAATTTGCTTGCTTCTCTTTTTGAAGATAGAGTAGTATCTGCTCTCTCCAATCATGTGGTACTTCAAGATAATCTTAATGACATTTAAGGTTTTAATAACCAGAGTTGCATTCTAATCTCTTAGAATGGAGATTTGAATTCATTTAAAATAAATAGATATCCTCGGACTATGCCAATTTTGAACTTCAGTACTATCCCTTCATCTTGCTTTTCAAGTTCCCTGGTGAAATATCTTCCTATTATTGTGAAAGATTGAGACAAAGTAAGCTTCAAACAGCTCTGCCTTCCTCTTTGTTATCTGTTAGCATCTTGCCATCTTCACGAGCAGCTCGTACTGTATTTTTATTCTTTTATTTTCTCTTTATTTTAAACATACCCAAAGAATCCATTCTTTATTCTTAACATTGTTGCCAGTCTTATCTCATTCTGAATTTTTATGACATTGTCTTCACTGTTCCTGTATTTCTTCTTTGATGATCTGTCCTGTTTTCTACTACTTAACATTTTTCAAAAAATGGCCTTTTTGCTTTCAGAACTTCATTATTTTTGACATAGCTGTTTATTTTTTCTTCATTGGAGATATTTGTAACTGGCTTTTAAATTTCTTTTTTTTTTAGGAATTATTAATGTCCTTAAGTACTTTTACTGTTTAGTTTCTTCTGTCATGGATCCTACTAGCATTGTTCTGCATTTATTAAATCAAGCAGTCCTTCCCTCCCTCCCACTCTCTTCAAGATTCATGTTCAGTGATATTTAGCTTTAATATGTCATGTCCTTTTTAGGTGCAGTTTTTTTGTTGGACTGAATATGGAAACAAAACAAGTATCACCATATTCAGTGAAAAATATGGTAATGTTAGAAAGGCATCAATTCTATTTTTAACCAGATTTGATACACATTATCCACTGGATCAGCATTTTCGTTTCTAAACAGATAAACATAGTGATCAAGGGTAGGAAAAAAATCTGACCGGGAAGAACTTTTGACTTCCTGTAGGCTTCCACATTTACTTTACCTGTGGGAAGATGGCAGGGAGCATCAAAAGCCACATGACTGGACACTAAAATATAACCTAGCATGTTGTTGTTTGTTGTTTTAACCATTTAGTCATGTCTGACTCTTGGTGACTTGGTAACTTTATAAGTAAGTACTATATAGACAAGAAAAAAAGATTCTTCATCTTCTATTGTAGGATATGGATCAGAAAAAATGTTTTAATATTTGAAATTCTGGGTTAGGATCAGAGTAGCACAGATGGATATTTCATTTTGCTAGTGTGTATTGTTTGCCAGTCTTCTCAATCTGGAAAAAAATAAAATATTAAATGACTGTCAATATTTTCAGTGTCGACCACTAATGTGCTGGGTTGTGTTTTTCAAATAACAGATTTGGAACAATTAAAATGCTAGGATTGTGTTCTTCAGCTTTTCTGAACATATTTTTCTTTAGTTGAGTTGAAATGATAACTACAGATGGTCAATAATATGTGCCTGAGCAATTATCTGTCTTTTTGATTAAAGATCAAACATGATTCTCCAGTTAAACACTTGTCTAATATTGCTTTCTAGAACAAAATTATATTTGATTTTTCCAATCTCCCTTTTTATGCAGCTCAGTTATTTTATTAGTTTTTCTTTATTGATTAACATTTATAAATTGTCTAGCTCTAGAGACCCTGGGCAGGAAAAATAAAACTCATAAATACAGTATTGCATTGTAATAATAATCAATAAGAAAGATTTTTAAAAAGTCTGGATAGTGGATGTGGAGTACCTGGAGTAGAATAAAAGAAAGAGAATTGGATACATAAAATTCAAAAACGTGCAAATAGAAGTTGAAGGACGATAGTAAAAAGAAGCAAAAATATTACCAATAATAATAGGTGCCTGAGATGCAATAACAAAACATCTGGGGCAGCACTTGAACACCATTGGCATTGACAAAATCATTATCAGTCCATTGGAAAAGGCAGCTTTATTGTACTTGGAAAGGGCGTTGGAACTTACCTGACACGCCCGTTCTCTTTGAGCTGTGAAGAGCATCCAGGAGTGGGAGGTGCTTCAGTCTCTGCATGTGTAGGCTGAGCTTGATTTGTGGAACGCTCCTCCTCCACCACGGGACGACTCCTCAGCATTCCCCAGTTTTGGCGAAGACAGAGATAAATAAAAGCCCTCATCCTCATTACCCTAACAATTCATTGGCTGAAACAGGACCCCACCAGACGGAACAGGGTGGGGCTGGATGCTCTTCACAGCTCAAAGAGAATGAGCGTGTCAGGTAAGTACCAACACCCTTTCTCCTATGAGCTGTTCAGAGCATCCAAGAGTGGGACATACCAAAGTTTGGCCTGTCCTACGGGAGGGACTCTGATCTGGAATCTCCTCCTGGTTCCTGTGGACCCGTTGCAGAACTCTTCTGCCAAAGGAAGACTCAGCGGATGCAAACACATCAATTTTATAATGTCTAATGAATGATGATGGGGAGGCCCAAGTTGCGGCTCGACAAATTTCAGATATTGGTCCCTGTGTGGCCCACACTGCCGATGTTGTGGCGCTCCTTGTTGAATGAGCTGTTATGCCCCTGGGCACCTGCAGGGATTGAGTCTGATACGTTTTCGCTATTGCAGCCCTTAACCAACTATCGTAGAAGGTGAGACCTTGCATTCCTGAGTGTTGGGCTGAAAGGACACAAATAAGGCCTCCAATTTTCTGAAAGCCGCTGTACGAGTGATATAAATTTGCAATGCATGCCTCACATCAAGCCTATGCTATTGCCTTTCCATCCCTTGTGCTGGTCCAGGGCAAAAATTCGGAAGTATCATCTCTTGTGCCCTATGAAATGATTTTGGGTATAAATGTATGATCAGGGCGAAGGACCACCTGATTAGCATGGAAAATATGGAGATCTTGTCTGATAGACAAGGTTGCAATCTCTGAATACGACGGGCAGAGGTGATCGCTACAAGGAAAACTATAAGTCAGAAAATTGGATGCTTGATGTTTTCAAAGGTTCGAAAGGCCCCTTAGTGTGAGTGCAACAAAGACCTTGTTAAGGTCCCAGGTAAGATAATATTGCACCACTGGAGGACATAAATTGGTGGCTCCTCGAAGGAAGGTCCGTATGCATGAATGAAGGGAAAGAGAATTAAGGCCTTCGCAAGTGAGAACTGATGCCAAGGCCACCACTTGTCTTTTCAACGTATTAGGTGATAGCCCTTTGTCAAGTCCCTCTTGTAAAGACTCTAGAATTTGAGCCATAGAAGGAGAGATAGGATCGATTCGACACTTGGTACACCCTTTACAGAAAAATGGACCATGTGGCATTGTAAATGCTAGTTGTTGAGGGGTGTCTGGCGGCTAGGATAGTGGCGATAACTCTTTTGGAAAACTTTTCGCTCTTCAAACCATTCCGCTCAACCTCCAGACGGTCAGGTGCAACCAAGGAGGGTCCGGATGGTGAAGGGGCCCCTGAGTTAACGAAATCCAGACTGGTGGAATTCTCCAAGGGGGTGATACGGAGAGGTTGCGGAGGTCTGCAAACCATGGCTGTCTGGGCCAGGAGCTACTAGAAGTCATTCCACCCTCGTCTAGTAATTTCCGGATAACCCTGGGAACCAATGGAAGTGGAGGAAATGCATAGAGGAGCCCCGGAGGCCAACAACAGTGGAACGAGTTGAAGTTCTCTGCCCCTTGAGATGGGTACCTGGAGTAAAATCTCGGGAGCTGAGTGTTGAGGGGGGAAGCGAACAAGTCCACCACTGGCTGTCCAAATGTCCTGATCATTTCTTGAAACAAGGAGGGATGGAGTTGCCATTCGGATTGATTGATGGTGGCCCTGCTCAGCCAGTCTGCCTGTGCATGTGACAGACCCAAAATGTGCTTTGCTCTGATGGAAAGTAGGTTGTTCTCCGCCCAACAACACAAACATTCCGCTTCCCACATGAGATGTTTTGATTGTGTGCCCCCCTGTTTGTTTATGTGAGCTTTGGCAGTTATGTTATCGGTCAGTATCAGTATATGCTGATCGCATACCTGAGGAAGGAAGCTGCAGAAAGTCAGGTGTACCGCTCAAAGCTCCAGCCAGTTTATGCTGCCCGACTGTTCTAAGTTGGTATCGGCATCGGTAGCAGGAACCATCGGAGGATCAATTGTGTAAGCGGGCCCAAGGGATGATAGAAATACATGAGATCATCTTGCCTAACCATTTTTGATAGGTCAGCTAGAGGCACCCTCTTAAAAGCCCTGTTCTCCTTAACTAATTGCTGAATGCTATTTAGTCTATCTGGTGACAGGTAAACCTTGCCTTCAACGGTATCTATGACCGCCCCCAAATGGATTATCCGAGTCGATGGTGTTAATTGACTCTTCTTCCAATTTATTAAGAAGTCATGGTCTGTAGAGATTGTAATGTGTTTTGAGTGTCCTTGACTGCTTGATGGATGGAAGGTGATAAAATCAAGATATTGTGAAGATAACACTGGAGCCGTACGGGGATGTCCTTGAGATGAGTGGCTAGCGCTGTGAGGACCTTCGTGAAGGTCCTAGGGGCAGAAAGCTAGTCCGAAGGGAAGAGCCACATATTCAAAGTGGTGATTATTATACAGAATCTCAGAATTTATAGTGGGAAGCCCGAACAGCAATGTGCAGGTACACCTCTGTCAAATCTATGGACGTGAGGACACCTCCTTTTCTGATGCCCAGCAATATTGATTTGGAGGGTATGCATTTTAAACTTGTGATATACTAAGAAATGGTCGAGTTGTTTCAGGTCTAATATCGCTCTCCACCCCACCCCCCCAAACATTTGGGTACAATGAAAAGGTGTGAAGAAAAAACCTTGCCCTCGTTGATTGGAAGCTACTGGTTGGATGGCTCGTATAACCAGTAGATGTTGGATAGCCGAATCCATGAGATTGCGTTTGATCGGATCTCTGGAGAGAGGACATGACCTGAAGAAATCTGGGGGAGTGGAGTGAAACTGCAGCGCAAGGCCGAATCTAACCGAATCTCTGACCCAAAAATCAGAGGTAGAGGAATCCCACTGGTTGGCGAATAATTTAAGGCGTCCGCTAATGGGGATGGGGTCCAGGAAATTATCTTGGACACCGAAAGGACCTGCTTCCTGCTCCCTGAAAGGGTCTTTTGGATTGCCCACCCCTTCTGCTTCTGTCCGATGCGTCGGATCTATCTGACTTCTGCCCTGGTCTGAATGCTGGTGGTCTCTGATATCTGGGTGAGAAGGAAGCCTAATAAAAGGGTTGAAAGGATCCCCTCCGAAGGGACAGGGAGTTTCTAGGATCTGACTTCCGACAAAGGGAAGAGAGAATTTTCTTTTTTGTTACGGGTTTCGATTAGTATCAGATCAAGGGAAGGACCAAACAATCTGTCTCCCACAAAGGGGGATGAGACCAGCTTGGATTTTTAACCAAGGCAAGAGTCGGATTTTTAACCAAGGCCAGTGTTTTAACCAAGGCAAGCGACGCGCTGTGACAAGTCAGGTAATGGCCATGGCTAAGGACTTGACTGCATGATAAGTGGCGTCAGCTGAGAATTCAGCGGCAGCAATAAGTTTAGCAATATCTTGGTGCTCTCTAAGGTTAGAATTAAGAACATGTTGCTGTAAGAGACAGAGCCATCTGAGAGACGACCACGTGAAGAAGGAGGCGGCTGTGGCTGCTCTGATGGCCACGCATCAGACTGATGAGCTCTGCGTAGGGTTAGCTCAGCCCGTTTTTTTCCTCCAGCTTTAATGCCTCCAGTGCATCACTGGGAATAGAGGAGGAGGCTAAACCCACCATTGGTTCATCTACCTCGGGAGTACTCAATAATTTTAAGAATTCAGGGGCCATATTGAAATATTTCCTGTCATATCCAGTTGGGGATGAGTACACCGCTGCAGAGGCCCACTGCTTCTGTACCAGGTCCAGAGACATAGGCGGAACTGAGATCGTCTCTGCTTCAACTACTGGTTGTTTGAATATCAGATCCTCTGGTCGCTCTTCTGCAGGATTAAGTGTGGTGGACGTGTTAGACTTGTTTAGGCGTGCAGTGTTCTTGCCTTAAACAAGAGAGATCTGAAAGCTGTGGCCGGAATAAGCCTGTAAAAACAGGTTGGTCAGGAATAAGACCTTCATCCTCAGACATTTCCCCTTCGAAGGGGTCTGCTTCTGACAGGGGCTCACTAGCATGCATTGATCCCAATTCAGACTCGTGCATTTGAATAATTTGATCCACTTCCTCCTCCTCCTCCTCCTCTTCCTCCTCCTCCTCCTCTGACCCTTGGAGGGAGGTCTCCCCCTGTAAATGTACTTGGATATGGTATTGCTCCGACCTGGTCAATGACCTCAGCAATAGGGACTCTTGGCCAGTGAACACAGGGCATTGCCCGGACATAACTGCATGTTGAAGCCCCGCTGCGATCCCCTGGCAAATTGCCAGTTCCATCCAGGCTTACATCCTTTCTGGGACTTCCTCAATGAGACTATCGCCTTGACGAAGGCCAGCAGCCGTCAGAGTGAATGTGGCTTCAGGAGCCCTTCACGTGGTTGGTGTCCCAGGCACTTGGGCCTGTTGACCTTGGGGAGCTAAGCTGCGCCTGGATGAGAGGAAGAGATCTAGGGGAGGAGGAGGGTGTGAAGAAACAGATGGACTAGCAGGGGAGAAGCCCTGTGGTACATTATGCGCTTCCCAAGTACACTTGTCTATCTCCCTTTGTAAGGTTTTATGGTGACTTAAGGCATCCTTTTCTGAGGTTTTAGAAGTCCCTTTAACCTGCTTGTGTTTATGTTGAGGTTTGCTTTTGCCTGCAAGGAAGAGGCCTGAGAGGTGGTACCATCTGCCATTTTGATTAAGATTAGGACTACAGTATGCTTGATCTAAAATACAGAGAAGGCAGTTGGCACGCCCAGGGACCTGATCTGAGTCAAGACCGGTTGCCCTGATAATGTTTTTATTGCCCCCTTTTCTTTTTATGTTTTTTTAATTACCTGTGTAAAATGAGTCGTATCTCAGTAATAATATTTTATTGAAATTAAAATATTATACTGCAAAACAGTTTATTATTGTTATTATTATAATAATTGTGATAATTATTATGATTACTATTATAATTGTTTTTATTGTTGTTCTTATAAGCAGTAGTATATTTATATATTTCTATAATAATAAGTATCAGAATATTAAGTGAACAACAACAGTATAATGTAAATCCAAATTAGCCAAATTACGAACGCCTAAGGCCCGGGTTGGTAATTGAAGGGGCCTTCAACAGCATTCCCTGCACAGGCGGACACAGGCCTGGGTTCTTGCTATTGTGCCGCTGAGATAATTAGGCTGTGAGGGTTAAGCCAATGATTTAAGCAACAAATGTAATAAATATCCTTGAATGCAAATAAGCCAAGACAAGAGTATAATCGCTCCCAGAATCTTTGGAGGGAGCTGCTGCTCTGAGCAGGATTATCTCACACAGCTCGAGAATGGAATGACAGGCCCGCAGCCACGAGGTTTTGGCAGCTCAAAATGCCCTCCAGCAGCAAAATTTTTCGCATGCTCCTCAAGCGGCAGCTCCCCGTCTTGTAAACCAAATGGCCGGAGTTCTCTATTAAACGAATGGCAGGGAAAAAAGGGGATTAACACTAGTTAACTTCTCCACTTTAAAACGGCGTTTGGAGAGGGGGAAAGGTGATACGACTCGGGTTTTTTGTTTTGTTTTGTTTTGTTTTGGAGCGAAAGGCTCAAACCGCTAACGGAATAAACGAAATGAAAGTGGTGCAGCAATCAAACTGGCAGAGGTAAGTAATTTGGCTTTAGGGAGGTGGTGCGGAGCCTCCCGCCGCCTTTTTTTGGGGGGCGGTGCAAATGGCGCTTCTCCTAAACAGAGCTGTCAGGCTTAATGATCAACTTGGAAGAAGGCTAGAGGCAAAACTGATTACAATCAAACCTGCTGTCATGAACTAATTGTTTCCTGTTTCGGCCAAGGAAGCATCAAAAGCACTGCCTATCTCTCACGAGGCTGAGCAAAAACTGGGGAACGCTGAGGAGGAGTCCCGTGGTGGAGGAGGAGCGTTCCACAAATCAAGCTCAGCCTACACATGCAGAGACTGAAGCACCTCCCACTCCTGGATGCTCTGAACAGCTCATAGGAGAACAGCTTACATCCTGCAATGATACCTCTAATACCATCAAACAATAACATTTACCTGATAAGTTTTTTTCTCCTCTTCCTCCATCACCTCACAAAGTATTCCTGCTTCCCCTCTTTACCCCCTTTTCTATCTTGTTTGGCTGCATTTTCTCACTGTCATAAATCCACCCCACACCCCATCTTATTTTCTACCCATTCTACCCATTTTGCTGCCTGATCACTTTGTTGCTGCTTTTTCTTTTATCAGTCTTACCTCCTGGTTCAAGATATATCCCTCCTTCTTCTATCTGCTCCTTAAATCCATCCCCCCATCCCATTATCCGATTTTCTCCTGCTGGTCTTCCCAATGTAGGATACTATTTTCTCCAACTCAAAATCTAGCTAAATTCTTCCAGATTTACTTCATCGGTTATTTTTGTTGTCTTGTTCCTGTGTTGTTTTCATTACTTCAGAACCATGGGTAGAAAAGAAATATTTCAGAAGTATGGTCTATTATGAGGATAAATATGATGAACTTGACTGCAGAGTTCACTAGTGATGGGCCAGGTGCTGTTTCTCAGCCTAGCCTGTGCAGTGGGATTTTGGGGGTAGGGGGGTGGGGGGGATAAACCTTAGAGATGACTGCCATGTAACCATCTTGAGCTCTCAGAATAAATACTGGATATAAATGCATAAATCAATAAATGCATATTCTGTGTCCCATTCAGGAAAACAAATATCTTTCCAAAGTGTCCTTTTTAAAGAATAGTCTGCTATGAGATATGAAACCTTTTGCCTTTTCTTGTTCTCTCCCCCATTCTTCCTTCTCTTTTTTTTTCGGGAGGCAGAAATGAATGAAAAAACAGAGATAAAATTTGTTGTTCTGAAGGATAAAGATTAGAGGTAGCTGGGTAACTTTGGAAGTTATACAAATTTTCTTCTAATTTATTTATTATTAGGTAAATAATGAAACTTCTATGATTTTTCCACACCAACAGGAGCAAAAATAGGTCCAAATTCAAACAATAAAATAGAAGTTTCCTTAGCCTTCTTAAATGCTCATATTGATGCTTTAATAAGAAATAATTGTATTTATTTATAAAATATACATATCACAATACTTTTCTCGGACTCAGGTGCTAATAAATGTATTAAAATATTTCTTTCCCATTTTAAGATGTGTGATCTTTTTGAGCTGCAATCTATTTCTTTTTTCCTTTTAATTCATTTGTGTCAAGAACCAAGTAGCCTTTTGGGGTTATAGCTGGTGACTTATGCTACATATGTGTTCTGTGGCATTTCAATACCAGTAAAAACACTACAGAAAACTAACATGCCCCCCCCCCCCGGCTCCACTGGAATGGGAATAAAACCAAGATTGTAAGAGGAAGAAATAGAGGTAGTAGTCAAATGACTTTGTCCGCTATCATTATCAGCTTCTTTCATTATCTGTGGGAGTAAGACTCTTTTAAAAAGGCTCTCTAGCCATGTATTATTTTTTTTAATGATTTCTACTATTTATATTCATCTATTATTAACATATGGAGAAATTGTCATGTGATAGAAGGCAGCATTTGGAGTCATGTGTAATAGGGCAATTTATTATAATTCATTCAAGTTTGTATTGTTTGCATAGGCTCTGCCTATGGCATGAGACCATGACAACTGATGAGTCTACAAAGAAGGAAGGCGAGGTCCAAGCAGCAACTCTTGCTGAGCAAGGTGAAGATATAACACCAAATAAAGATCGAGGAGTTCTGAAGGTGAGATTATAGGAGAAATTAATGTTCTTTCCCAAGCATAATAGTTTGGAAATATCTCAGTTCAAATGGCAGCACCCTTTCCCTGTCCCATCTCCATTATAATAATGCAAATCTTGATTGTAGTAAGTTTAACATAACACAAAAAAGTGGGACAAGTACAAGATATTGTACAGTACATTTGTACCATTTTGAGTGTTTCCAGAAGAATTAAAAACTAGTTCCTGAAAAATATGTATTTCAGTTACTTTATAGTTCAAACTTAATCTTGTGGTAAATGTGACAAGGGGAATTTAGCTAGATGTAGAAGCCACAATGACATAGGGGATTTCACTGGGCTTTTTAGATCATTAACAGATATTGTAGTTGAATACAGTGTAAAATAAAAGACCAGTTTGGATATGACAGCAAAATTTGCAGGTTCTTATGTTGGAAGAAATGTCCACCTGGGTTGGCTTTGAATTTGCTTCCTGCTCCTGGGCAAGAAATGTATCCTGATTGGTTGTCAGATTCCCATGGAATTAAGAACCAGTTGAGTCATTATGAACAAGTTGATTGGAAGTCAATGAATTTTCTAGGTTGTGATCCGAATGCACTTATATTCCGATTATAGTTTTTCATCTATTATAGTTTTTTATCTATCTTTTGAGATGAATCAGTGCAAATTATGAAATTATAAACCCATGCATTTGAATAATATGGAAGAAAGTTTAGAACTGATAATTGCTAAATCCTGTTTTCCTTTCCTAATTCTAGATTGTGAAGAGACCAGGAAATAAGGATGAATCTCCTATGATTGGAGACAAAGTTTATGTCCATTACAAAGGAAAGCTGGCCAATGGAAAAAAGTTTGATTCCAGCCGTGACAGGAATGAGCCATTTATCTTCAGCCTGGGCAAAGGTAAAGAGTGGAAAAGGTGGAGAAAGGTAAAGAGAGCTTTAGGCATATGAACGGGAGTTTTTTTTCCAACAAAATTACAATATATTTGTATATACAGTAGTTCTGTTTTCAGAAAGACAAGGAAGGGCAAACAGAGAAAACTCTTAAGAATTAGCAAGTATATGAGATCTGTCACTATCGGGCAAATCAGGCACCCAGTATTTTTTTCCTTCATAATATTGCTATGAAATGCTGACCTTAACTTGCGATGGTATTTTTGGCTGCATTGAAGATGCGAACATTGCAAAATGGTTTTAGTTTCCCATCACAATCTGGAAGACTTGAAAATTATATTTCTGTCATAAGATTAGGGGCCTTTCAGAGGAAATTTTTTTGTATGTGCATTTATAATGTTCAACTTCTTATTTTCTTGAATGAAGTTGTTATACTAATTTGCTCTTGCTCTAATAGTTCAGATTTGTAGGATAGATTTGGCTTTAGCAGTTCTAGTGAAAATGCTACACCATCACTTCTATAATTCAGAAAGTATGTTGCCATATTTAATGGAAAAAGATGTTTACTAATGTTTTTGTGCAAGCATGACTAGCTATGTATCATTCTTGCAAAACATACATTCTCACTCCCTTCTTTTTCCAGGCAGGGATTAAATTTCCAGTTTACCATCAAGGCTAACACAGCACTTGCTTTGTTTGTAAACATTAAGAATTATCAGAGGGTGAAATCTTCCTCCACTCATTGTACAGTGGCCAGCTTCTTATAGGCTTATAAATACATTTAAAGCAAGCCTGGAGTTTTCAGATGTGAATAAAATGTACATGATTAGTGGCCTCATGTGATGTATCTGTTACTGATTATGGGTGGGGAATCAAATGCCTGACCTTGCTTCCTGACATGCTAGTTTTGTATATGCTTTTCTATTTTGATGGAATATAAAAATGCATCTCTGCCTTTCCCATCAGTTACAATCTGAGATAGTTTAATAAACAAACATAAATTATATGAAACTGCATGTCACTGTTTATTTTGACTGTGGAAAAACACTTTGGCTAATGGCAATACTGTATCTTTTTTATTTGGTTTTTTTTTTTTTTAAAGACAGATCTTATAATTCTGACAGAGTAAGATTCTCTCTCATCTGATGAATTTTGGCATAGCTGCCAAGCAGCCTGATTGCAGAACTGTGAAGGAAGAGAAGTTCATGGTTCAACCTATGTATAAAGCTGCTTTATAATAATTTTTGTCAAATGGTGCTGTAAGCAATGGAGCACATTTAGCTGTCATCGGAATAAAATCAGCTGTCTAAAGTCTTTTTCATTTTCACCTGTAGTATTCTAGAGATTTTCATCAGACCTTCTACTATTAATGTGTTCAGCAATGAAAAAAATGAACATTTTAAAGAAATATGTTCAAATATTTGTTAAATTTTAAGAGTAAAACAGCAGTAGAATGGATGGGATGTTTATCAGCTACAATGGTTTTCATTATCAGAATGGAAAGAGACAATTTATGTCAACCTGTCATTCATTCAACAAAGCCTGCTTTGGAGCAGATTTTGAGTGTGGAAGGAAAACCTAGGCAAGAAAAGAGGAGAGCATCCTGCTATTTCCATTCATATCAAAATGATTCTGCCCTAATTCCTGGACACTGGGAATGATTTCAGATTATCAGGTTGCAGTTCTATTGAAGCAGTGGTGGGGTTAAAAAACTTTTACCACTGGTTTGGTGGGCGTGGCTTGGTGGGCGCGCTTTGCATGCGTGCACACACTTTACATGCCTGCACACACTAA
This sequence comes from Laticauda colubrina, assembly GCA_015471245.1. Taxonomy (NCBI): domain Eukaryota; kingdom Metazoa; phylum Chordata; class Lepidosauria; order Squamata; family Elapidae; genus Laticauda; species Laticauda colubrina. The sequence goes on along the minus strand of BLBF01000020.1, from coordinate 52,882,646 downwards.
CATGCAGTTTGCGCAGGCGCAGAGGCATTCCAACTCACCTCCTGCAAGCCTGCACTCTCCTGGTTGCTTCAGCAGCTGTCGCGCGAAGCAGCTGCGCTTCAAAACCAGAAGATAAAGGTGAGTATGGGAGCGTGGCCCTATAGCAGAGTGGCAGAGAGAACCAGTTTGGTCTCCACTGCTCATCACCGCAACCAACTTGGCAGAACCAGGCTGAATACCACCACTGCATTGAAGTCTTCCTTTTTTTTTCCGGATATGTCAAAATGTAATAAAACAACATAGTTATGAATTGCAGGTTTTTTAAAAAAAAATCTGCTTAAGCACTATAAGGAAACTTTAACTGTGGTACTTTTTATTATTATTTTTTGAAAAAGATAATTTTCAGGTAAAGAGTAAGGTACATCTGTAATAATAAACACAAACACTAACAAATTTCTTGTGGCAGCATACGTTTTTGTCATTTATAATTGGCAACGTACACAACCTTTTGACTGATTTTTTTTGCCTATTAAGTTGAAGCAAAAGCAGTAATACTAAGTTCTACATTCTTTAGTTTCAAAGCCATTATGCGTGATTATGTCCTACTGTGAAGAAATCTCCATAAGTAGATAATTCCAAAGTATTGAAGCTGAATCTCTTTTAACTACAATGAGATCTTTGATTTTGACAAACATAAAAGGCTTGATAAAAATGTATTGTGTTTATATTTATTGTGTCTGGATCTTGAATTTCTATTGTGTAAGTTTTGTAATACACATTTCTGCCTTAGAAAGTGGATGGTTTACCATTCTCCAGTGGTGGAATCCATTGAGCCATGAAACTATACTTAAATTTTACACTATAAGTTTGGCAGATGTTATACAAGTTTAATTTTATATTTGAAATAATTAATCATTGGTAGTACAGTACAAATCATGTTTTCCTATATTTGGATGAAGTAGGACACTGATTTCATAAGCAACGGTCATATATATGGGGTAAGGTAGGGAGAGATGGAAGAACCATTACCAAATCAATGGTCAGATAAAATAAACCTGACTCCAGAGTAGATGTAGCCTGAGAAAATGTCTCCGACAAGACTCCCTTGTTCTCATAAATATAGGGAGCCGGAGGGGGAGCTTATTGAGATTGGCAAGATTCTGTTACTATGTTATTATAATAAAAGTTTTATTGGCCTGCATACCTTTGGTTTTGTAGTCTGGTCTACCTTGAAGTGCTGACATCATATCTGCAGCATTAGTGTCACATGCTTAAAGGAAAGCTGAATGTGAGATTAAGGGCTGATCTGCACTACTTGCTTGGCCCAGTTAGAATAGAGGTTATCTACCCTTTGGTTAGGGCAAAAACAGATCACATTGTTTTCAGCCATTTTAGGCTCCTAGGAAAGTGACCTTACCTGACTTCCTCTGTTTTCCATCAAAAGTAATTGTTTTTCTCCCCTGCAGTAAACCTAATAGCTATTCTTTTTGCTGTGCTTCACTTTGACTTTCACAAATGCCTCTTTTGCAGTTGGCTATTCCTTATTCTGATGGGCATCATGCTCTCCTCTACCTCCCCCCTGCCTTTGCCTGCCATTTTGTACTGGGCTGCCTGCCAAGAAATGCCTTTTCTTCAGGTTCAGTAGTAGAACATTGAAATGTTGGCTGTGCCTTTAAAAAAAAAATACTATTGTTTGAACAGGTTTAGCAGAGGATCAATCAAATGCCAAGTTTGTTTTTGTTTTTTCTTTTAACTAGGCAGAATGGACAAGAATTCTGCCAAGTATCCTTTTCTAGCCTAAGTAATAGAAGTGTAAAACTGGGACAGCTGTGGTGGGGGGAGCTTCACTTGTCCTCAAAAGCCATGCCCAGAGACGGGAAAGTAATCACAACTTGCTTACATGGCATAGATGAGAGCAGAAAGAAGGAGGCAATCAGAGATCACATTGACCAAAATCCTGGACAGAATATGTGTAAGTGAGGACAGAACAGAATATGTGGATATTACTATGACCAAAGACCAAACATTTCCTAAGCTGTCTTCCTTTCTAGCTGCTTCATACTTGGAAGACAAGCAGCTGAAGGCTTCAGTGCAGAAAAGCTTCTGCAGATCATGCTAAGCTCCAGTATAGTGTAAAGTCTGAATTGGATGATTATGCAGAACTTCCTTGCTGAAATGAGTGCCGCTTCAATAAAGCACTTTCCAGTTTGTTTAAACGGACAGATTAAAAAGTCAGTGAGACGTACATTTAGTACAATGTCCTATTTTGTCACTTGACCATGACATTGTGTATTTCTAGTTGATTCAAGAAAAGCTTACTGAACAAAATTATTAAATTGAAATTTTCATTTTGTTAGGTCAGGTTATCAAAGCATGGGATATTGGGGTTGCCACTATGAAAAGAGGAGAGATCTGCCACTTGCTATGTAGGCCAGAATATGCATATGGCTCTGCTGGTAGTGTCCCAAAGATCCCCTCAAACGCAACCCTCTTTTTTGAGGTAAGTTTATGAAATATTTTTTTTCTTTCTTTTTATTACAGGTATTCAAATTCCATGGTTGGGATAAATTGATTGAAAATAACAGTATTAAATATGAGAGTCATGCAAAATACTTAAGGAAACAAAAATCAAGTACAGAGATGCCAAATGCTTGCCTTGATAACAGTACTTGCAAAAATGATCTTGACACAGTAGCTGATTGCGGATTGAATACGAGCCAGTGATGTGGCTGCAAGGAAGGCAAATGCATTTTTAGGTTGCATAAACAGAATTTCTGAAATGAAATGGGGGTACTTTGAAAAATGGAGAAACAGAAAACTGATTTTTTTATTTAGTGGATAAAATAGTAATTTGATCCAGTTATTCATTCTAAGTAGCTTTAAATCTATAGAACTTTTGGTAAAAGTTTTCATATAATTACTACTTTCTTTAAAACATAATCCTATAACTAAAGATATAAAAAATTACCTTTACATCCATATAAATTTTGTAAATATTGCTAACAAGTAAATAAAAACCTGATCTGTTGTTCAGTTTCAAACTTTTGTTGCATAAAAACACTAGTCACAAAATTATTTACAGTTCACAAAACATTTCCAAAATTGTTGAAAGGGTTGCCAATAAAAATATGTTTCCTCCACAGGGACAAATATTGTGAGTTTCTTATCTTGCATTAGTCTTGTGATTTTTTTTCTTTAACTACAAATTTCTGTTATTAGTTATAGTTATAAAAACTATGAGACAAATTTACAGTAGTGGAAAGTTTAATTGAATGACCTATATTCTATCCCCAAATACTCTGTGTTAGAATTTTGAACTGCTTAGCTATCTGACACAGTCCGGCAATGGCAATGCTTCAAACATCATCTTGCGGGGTAAAGTTGTATCAGGCTTGAAAAAGATCATGCACTTGAAACACTAAATAGCAAATGTTACAGCAGATAAGCAGAGTTGGAAGGGAATTTATAGGGCATCTAGTCCAAACCTTCGCCCAAACAGGGGACCCTACACCATTTCTGACAAATGGCAGTCCACTCTCTTCTTGAAAGTCTCAAGTGATGACGCTCCCACAACTTCCAAGGGCAAGCTGTTCCATTGGTTGATTGTTATCATTTAAATATTGTTTAGGCAACTAGGACTCCAATCCAGTTCTGCATAATCAGACTGAGAAAGGATGTGGAGGCCTGAAGCTGCATTGTACAGAGACTGAGGAATGCATTGATTTTGCTCAGATCCCTAGGCAAGGCTGAGTGAATAGAAAATCAGTGAACTATGTGCAAATTAAAAAAAAGTTAAAATAGATTCCTTAAAATAACATTTTGATTTTCAATAATATGGAAGTATTTTTCAATTGTTTTTAGTGTGGTTTTTTTTTTTAAATTTAAATTCTACATTATAGTCCTGGTATTTTTTTTTTTAAGCTCCCTATTCAACCTTATCTAATACTTTCATATCAGTCAGATTTGACTAAGTGCTGATATTTAGCTGGGCTTATCCTAAATCTGGGAGAAAAATGTTTCTAGATGAGAGTGACTTAACTTTGACACATCATTGGCTCTAATGAAGTCTAATGCTGATTCCCCACAATTACTCTGGTAACTGAGAAATCTGTCAGAATATTGCTACTGAAAAGTTGCAAGAGCTGTACTAATACTTTATATATCCCTTTTTTTATAAATATAGTGGAAAGTAGGCTTACTGAAGAGTCATAGAGTTTTATCTTTAGATATTAGATATCTGTGTTTTTTTAATACGCTTTTATATGTGAAGTTGCATTATTTAAAGTTTGAGCTATTTGTTTATTTGTCTAGATTGAACTGCTTGATTTCAAAGGGGAGGATTTATTTGATAATGGAGGCATCATTCGTAGGATCAAGCAAAAAGGTGAAGGATATTCTAACCCCAATGAAGGAGCAGCTGTTCAGAGTGAGTATTGGGTGGGATGCAAATATTTTTACTTTTGGTTCTGTGGGTGTGGCTAGGTGAGTGTGGCTGTGTGACTGGGTGGGCGTGCCCTTTTTTTTTGCAGCAACCTCCCCACACACACACTCCATTATTTTTTTTTTGCCTCCTGGGCCTCAGGGAAGCCTCCTGGGAGGCCATTTTTGCTCCCAGGAGGCTTCTCTAAGGCCTAGGAGACAAAAAATGGAGTGCGGGGGGGGGGGGGGGGGGCACCCACACAACATTTTTTGCTCAATTTTTTTGCCTCCTGGCCCTCAGGGAAGCCTCCTGGGTGAAGCAGTAAGATAGTGAGGGGGATCCCAGAACGGCTGATCATTGGAACAGCTGATTGTCAGGAGGAAAAGAAAAAGAACACTGGTTCAGCCGAACCGATAGCTGTTTTTTTTACTAACAGTTCAGACAAATGGTGACATTTTTTACTACCAGTTTGCCCAAACCGACCTGAACTGGTAGAATACCACCGCTGGTGAGTATCCTCTTCTGCTTATATAAAATACTGAGGTCATTGCACAGAATAGTTATACTGTCTTATTAAAGTACATTATAATAGTAAAATCCATGGCAATATTGTTTTCTCTCTCTTTGTGTCCTCCCCCCCCTCCCCATAATATATGAATAGTATGATTTCTGATTCTTTTTTCCCCTCTGTGTTACAATATTAAAAAGAGAGATTGTCTGTTGGGGCAAAAGTTTACTGATATGTCATGTAAGTTATGGTAATAATAATATTGTGTTGAAAGTTCTCTCTTTCTCTGGTTTTGGATATAACTCTAAACTATATCAACCCTAAATTCTACAATGGTCTCTAAAGGAGACTAAGCTTATACTGACAAGTTACATATATTCTGATTTTTTTAATACTAAATATGAATTCCTCAGAAAATAAGATTCTAATATTGCAAATGCTATTCTCATGCTCTCTTTCATCATTGCTACCTTTATGGCTTTTTGGTTTCTTTATGATTATGATTGCAAGGTTACTATAATTTAATGAATATGTTTTCTTCTGGATTATATAATCCAACCCACAAATCATCGTAGACATATTTGTAGGTATTTTAAATTGTTTGTTTGCCTATTCTTCAGAAATGCCCAATAACCACATTTCTTTGGGCAGTATGCAACTCCAGTGACACATAAGAAAATGGTTTTTAAAAAAAATATAAACCAATAAAAATCACAGCCATCTGTTAATATTTTCCATAAACTGAGAGAACAACTACTGTACTTCATCTCCTTCATCTTGCTTTATTACTGATGAGGCTTATGAAATATAGGTGGTAAAGTCAATTGAATCATTTCAGATATATATCTAAAAGATAAGATCCAGGCCCAGTAGTGGAGGTTAGTTTAATTTTCTAACACACATTTCTATCAAGCTGGAGTTTCCCTGGGCTTCGTTTCTCCCCCTTGTGAAAAAAAAAGTTGGGAAAATATCTTTTTTTTTTTTTATAAACTTGTTCTTTAAATTGTAAAGAATATTATTGAGGAGGAAGAATAGTATTCTACTGATACTGTAGGGTAGGGTTCTTCATTCCTTATGTTGGAATATCTAGATGGCATGTGATAATCAACAGGCTTCATACTTGTAGGACCAGTTTGTACAGTGTGTTTGTCCATCGCACTCATTACCCTATGCTTCTAATACTGAATCCCAGCATAAAAGCTTCTTACAGACATATTCTTGCCAGATAAAGGTGTCTGTAGTTTGTTCATCTTCCAATGGGATTTGCCTATTTTATGTTCCCTTAGACTGGTATCCTTTCTCTGCAACAGCAGTAGAACTGACAGATTGAATGTGGAATGCTTCCATCACATCTTTACCAGTTTTCACTGTTACTTTATTTCTGTCTCCTTCAGCTTCTCTTGATCAACTCCTTGGAGTTTATTACGTGTGCACAGACCTACAACTTGCAAGGCATTGTGCTTCCATATCCTTGCTAGCTTTCTGCTTTTTTTTTTTTTTTGGGGGGGGGTAGCTTTTTTTAAAAACAATTTATCTTGGAAACAAATTACTGTAGGGAAAAGAGATGATATTGATTGCCTATTCTGCATGCACTGTTACTAGCCCTTTTCTCCTCCTCCCTTTTGCTTCCTTCCCTGATCATGTAAGCTGTTATCCTTGGAAGACTGGAGTTTTATTCATGCCTGTTCTAATTCCCTGTTTGTTCTGTCATTAATTTTCTTGGGATTGCCAATTAAGGGAAACATATTAAATAGTATTGCTTCCACATCTTCTGACCTTAGATTGTATCTGTATTGTCAAAAATTATGATAACAACCCTAAAATAAGTTGTGAGTGTCATGGAAATAAGGTGCTCTAGAGGAAAGAAATATAATGTGCCTGTGAGCCTGAGAAACCAGAGTGGGATGGAGCTCATCAAATGGCTTATTTGGCTGTATGATGTTACCCAGGGTAAGGGTTGTTTTTTTTAAAGAATGATTTCTATACTATGTTTTTATTGTTTGTAAGCCACCTAGAATTGCTGTGAGCAAGTAGGCAGCTATATAAATTTTCTAAATAAATATGTCTATTATTATCTTCTATTCTAGAAGACAAAAGTCATTGGATTGAGAACCCATTTCAGATTTCTTACCAACTATAGTAAAGTGGAAATGTTTTGATTGATTTAATATGAATATATAGTAGGTTGGTGGAAAACCAGAAAAGTAGTTCTGACTGTACTTTGAAGACAAGCGAGCGATTAAACATGCACAACAATCATTAACTGATAGTGTTTTTTCTGAGTTGTAGTAAAACCCAGCATTAGCTAGGAAGCTAATTTAAAGACTCCTGACATTATAATTAGGACATACATGTAGTTGTGTTAAAATCTTAGGATAGGATTTATGAAGACAGTCTTATTAACTTGAATGATAGGGCATATTTCACTGCTATGCTTCCTAAAACACAGACTACTTGGATATTTGCATTTCAAGTTACTATGCAGCCCTCTGCTGTTTTAATCAAGTTGTACAAATTGCTGTCAGTGCACAGAGTTCATGTGCCAGCCACATTAAGAACACAATGTTCTGTGCTCTTCAAAACAAAATTGCTCTAGGCACATAGAGAACAATAAGTCAACTCAACAGCTGAACTGATGTTCCCTAGTCTGGCTGGAATTTCTTACTGTGCAATCCAAGTGTAATTCAACCCAAGTGATCTCTTTCAGATAGTATTTAAGTAAGCTTTGATAATCATGTTATGGAAGTATTTCCTGTACTATATTTATACAATTCATGCAGAATAATTCTACCAAAGAGTGAATTTAGTTGATTAAGATTGTTGGCACAGAGCAGAATGGGACCACTCCAAATTACCGATAGTATATATCTAATATTATATTTAAATATGAGCTAATTATTTTGAAATTTGTACATTATACTTTTTTCTAGCCACAATCTCCCACACCTCATTCTTCCTGATAAAGATACTGAGTGGAAATTATAAAGTTAACAAAACATTGCAGGAACCCATTTTATTATCTGGAAAAGGAGCTTCAATGTTCATACTTAATTGCCACTACTTTTTAAATTAGGATGACATTTTATTGCCCAGTTATAGTTATATAAAATATTTTGTTTTTTATCTTATTTTCAATGAACAGCTCCCATAAATTCTTCAAAAACAATAATATACGGTGATACTTTACATCAGAAAGATTATTGTACACAATACATACTCAAAACTATACCTGGAAAATAGAAATATCTTTAAAATAATAGATTAGAATCTTTGGAAACTCCTTCACAGCTATCAGTAGATTCTGTGTTGACACTAACACAATATGCTACCTAAGGATACAGGGAGATAATTGATCTAGATGCATGTCTACTAGTCAAAAGTATCATAACACATAAGGTGATGCCATTGTATTTTTGTACCAGTGATACAGCGACTAACAACTTCAGTACTGCAAGTTTTCCATGTATCACTGTAGACAGGTTTCATGTTCCCTTAGGCCACTCATAACATACTTTAGAGAAATATACACAATACAACACCTAAATATTGCATCAGATAGGGTACTTAGAAAGGAGATTAACATTGCTCAAGAAAAGAAAAATACTGTTTGGATTTCCTTTTGTTTGTTTTTGCAAAAGACAAATAATTGTTACCAGCAATTTGAGAGTCATAGGACAGGACTTGGAAAGTGAAAAGCATACCTACAAGAATATTAAGTATCTATGACAAAAGTATTGTTTCTCAGACATAAAGAGAGAGCCCCTAGAATTCAAAGCCGCATTACAATCCTCTTTTTATTATATTACTAAACATTATAGGCCATAGCGAATTAGATGGACATGCTTTCTGTTCTGTTTTTCCATCCAGAAAAAAATGTATTTTTTCTATTGATGTACAGTAGTATAAGAGATTGCACTCAAGAGATTGTCAAATAGAAAGAAAAATGTAAGCTGTAGAATCTTATTAATAATTCCATTATTAATAATAATGGAATGAAGCTCACATTTCAAAAGGACTTGAGCTCTTTGTTTATGTGAACAAAATCTCTGGTGGAAAGTGGTTTTGAATTCCTATCCAATTTCATTTTATAGCATTTTATGCTAAATTTCTGGCATCTTGCTACATTTCAATTTTTTCATGATATGCATTCATGATGATCCACAGATACCTAAAATTCGTAATGTTGGCTTCCAGTGCAAAAGACTTTTAAGAAGAGAGGGTTGTTTTGTTTTATATTAGTCTTATATTTATGTTGGCTATTGTTTTTATTAGAACACAAAATAATTACTTCAGTATGAGAAGGCCAAGGGTTAGAAATTACAAGGAAGAAGCAAAGGATTACTAGAGTTCAACTAAATTTTACATGAAGGTACAAATACAAGAAGTTGTAGTGCCTTAAAGACAAATAAAAGTGTTGTATTATGAATCTTTCTAGACTAGAAACTTTTTCATAAAATGCCTGAAGCATTTCTTAAACTAGCAAAGTAGTCAGGGGGAAGGTTGTAAGTAATGCAAACAAAGAAATAAAATGACAAAATGCTAGTGTATGTAAAATCAGGGGTGGGATTTTACCTGGTCGGACCGGTTCAATAGAACTGATAGTTATGATTCTGCCCAGTTCGGAGAATGGCAAATTGCACCACTGACTGGCCCCGCCCCGCTCCCTCACTCCTTACATGGCATGCAAGCCATCAAACTTGCCTGCCGTCAGTAAGTTGCTATTTTCCCTTTTTTCCCCCCGACCATCAGCTGTTCTGCTGTGCCAGGATATTTAGAATAGCTAGAAAACAGGAAATCATTGGATTTCTTGCTTTCTAGCTAATATAAAAGCAGAGCTGTACCTTCCTTAGGACTGAAGCTTCTATTTTTCAGTGCAGACTCAGGTAGCAGATTGCAGAATGGTAGATCTCTAAGTGAATCTGTGATTCTGGGAGCGATTCAATCTGCCTGCCTGCTTTGCCTGATTTTGGGTAAAAGTTGCTCTTTTTTTAAAATAAAAATTCAATATTTATAGAAATGGTGTGTTGTGAGTTAATTTTGTGAGTTTGCTTGCAAGCAAATTTTATGTGACAGACTCAGACAGCAGATTGCAGAATGGTAGGTCTCTAGGTGAATGTGTGATTGTGGGAGCAACTCAATCTGCCTGCCTGCTTTGCCTGATTTTGGGTAAAAGTTACTCTTTTTATAAAAAATTCAATATTTGCATAAATATTTACAATATTTACCCACAAACCCTGTCACATGACCACCAAGCCACACCCAGTCAGCAAGCCACACCCACCCAGTCACATGATCACCAAGCCACACCCACAAATTAGGCCTTGCCCACAGAACCAGTTGTTAAGAAATTTGAATCCCACCCCTGTGTGAAATTCATCCATAGACTGCTGAAATAGCAATGTTAATTATAACAAAACATTTTGGCATTGGTAAGCTAAAGCAGTGGTCCCCAACCTTTTTTGTACCAGGGACCAGTTTCACGCAGAAACACTTTTTCAAGGACCAGCAAAATCAATTCTTCCCCAATAGTAAAGGGCTTCTTTGCTTTAGCGGTACCAGTCCAGGGCCTGGTGGTTGGGGACCCCTAAGCTAATGAATATAATAAAACTACATCAGTTAAATTCAAACCATGCTGATTGATCTGAATCTTTTATTTATGTGAGATAGCTGTCTTGAGCATTTCTTGGTTGAAGAGTATGGAATACACTGAATACAAATATTACATTGAATGATGGGCAATTGAACAAACTTTTGATAATATCTAGGCATTTAGAACAGCATTGTCTGAATACAATTCTGGATTTGCTTGCAGATTTTAGTCTACAGACTAGAATCTAGCTTAGATTCTAATCTCTAGCTTAGACTTCATATGTGGCCTGATTTGGGTGATAAATTACAGCACAATTTGTACAGAGATAAGCAATTGGTGCCTATCTTGCAATTGGTGCCTTGGGTTCTAGAATGTTCCCAGGCATCTCTTCTGATTTATATCATACCTCTGTCTATGTTGCTTTCTAAATGATTTTTAAGGCCCTGTCCCACTGCACTTACGGATTCAAAGAGGATGTAAAACGTTAAAAAAAAGCTTGCCATCCGTTGGAAAATGCTATGCATCCGTTGTGTACTCATTGCATACGTGTTTCATACGCTCTGTCCGTCAAGGATCCGTCCACTGCGATTTTATCCGCGCAAGAAGTTTTGAGCTGCACAAAACTTTGTGAATGGATGAACTTTCCACCGTGTACGATGTAAATCCGCAACATACGAGCAACAAACGTTCTATGTCCATTATCATCCATTAAACGTCCGCTGTATCCTCTCTGCATCCTCTGGGCATCCTCGCAACTCACATCCACTGCAGCTGAGAACGGAAAGAGGGAGGAAAGAAAGGGTACATGGAACGTCTATACATTGTTAGTAGCACGGAAATAGAAAGGATGCGTTTGCATCTGATATACATCCGCGCGGCATCCCCTTTCTTTCCTTTAGGCATACGTGATGCATCCGCTTCATCCGCTATGCGTCCACTTCGAAATTCTCCCCCGGAACCCCTTCAGAGGTATCATCCGCTTCCATCTGCTAGGCTTCCTATGAACATCCGTTTAACATCCCCGCTACATACTACCCACGTCCGTTCTTTTCCATTCTTTTCCGTTCTGTTTATGAAAATTTTCGGCACTTTTTGAAGCGGATGACAACGGATGGAGCCACCCCCGAAATTTTGCTCGTCCGCTGTGTCCTTTATACATACGTTTTGCGTCCATCGGCCAGTGGGACCTAGCCTTTAGAGAGGTGGTATTATATTGCACATTACCCAGAGGCTTTCTCTGTGGAAGATGAATGGTTAAGATATATAAACAAACAAACAAACAAATACTGCCAAAACCCTATATTCTCAGGTGAGGAAGGGATACTTCCTTTTTTTGGTAAATGATTTTTTTTATGATTGGTCAAGGGAGCCATTTTTATGGTTAGATAAGTTTCCTATGGTGGCCTGACCTTGAGCCTGCCTGTTACGTGATTGCAAGATTTGTCATGTATTTCCATTGTAGAACACAGTGTAACTTTGTAATTACTATATTTACTTGACATAGGCTTTAAACTGTATTGACAATATGTCATGCCAATGTGCCATTGGGCTTTTCCCTTTGCGGTCATTGAGAGACATCTTGCTCATCTGTATACCACAGTCTCTGGCTTAGAATGAATACAGGATTCATGTTCTTTAGTTGGGGATTGGTGGATTATACCAAGTGCTTTGGAGATTGCAAAAGAGGGTAGAAAGGGTTAGTGAGAGAAGTTATGCCTAGTCATTCTCACACACATAAATGCCAGTTCCTACATATGCGTATACATATGCATAACTTCTGTCAACAACAATCTGGCTTAGCCTTCCCTATTTGGATGCCTTCCAATTATTATTATTATTGGTTTTTTGGCAACATAACAGAATTATTTTACAACTGCCTTCTTCCATGAATTGTTTTCTACTTCCAGTCTAGCCTATGGCCTTGATGTTTCCATGATAGTCTTATAATCAGTTTCTAATCAGGTCTAACCCTCCTCAGCATTAATGATCAGTGAGCACCTGAATTCTCAACCGCTTAAGTCCTTATTACTAACCTTATAACTTTATTTTATATCTAGGATCATATTTATGTGGGATGGTATTCTTAGAGCGTTCTGCAACTTAATATCATTTTATTTATCTTTGAAGGAAAAAAGCTCCCATACCTATACTTTCATGTTACTTAGCAGGTGTAATTGTAAAGATGTCTGAGATATTTGCAATAGTTTGTGCTAATTTTGCATTTTTTTTCTTTTATCCTGACCATACACCAAACAAGCACGACCTTTGTAGTGCTATTTTAGGCAGCATGTATACATTTTCTCTTTTTCTTTTATGAGCTATAATGCAGAGAGAATTATTCCATTAGAATCTGAACGTAGCTTTCTTTAAGAATATTACTGATATCTTCTTGTTTGTTGTCATTCTTTACTAAATTATAAAACAGAAACAGAAATTATTCATATTTATACATTGTAATGTTAGTCTATAGTACTTATAATAAAGCAAACTAATGCCTTGTTCACAACATTGATAGAACTGAGACATATTACTTTGCCTGGCAACAAAGATAAAGCTGCCTGGCTCTTCCTTTTGAAGCAAATTTCTCCTCTCAGTTCTTACTCTTATCTAAATTCGCCATGTTCTCCCCAAAATATCAAAGAAATTATATTCTGCCAATGTAATGCAGTGCAACTTTTTGTGTTCAGGCAGAATGTTAGTAGCTTTTGCAGCACAATTCCAATTTGGGTTCAAAATCAGGCAGGATTCTGCTGCCTGATACTGAGAGCTGCCTTCTTCACACTATTGCCTCAGAGAACCAGCCCACAACGTGAATAAACCTGTCCTCAGTTCTGTAGGCAAAGAACAGTTACCTCTGGACGAGATGGGTGGCACATAAATGTAATAAATAAGAAAATAAAATTTATCTAGTTTTTTTAATTTAACATCAATTAATTTAGACTCATTTTAGAAATAGGGAAAAGTCAAAAACAATGTGATTTTGAAGTTTGTTTTGGGACCAAGTTCTTCTGTTATGCCAGCCATGGTGAAGAGAAGAATGTCAACAAATGATATGTTTTGGTTATGCTGTTTAATGCATATTGAAATGTTTTTGGTAATGCCTTACATTGCATAACATTTCTCTCTCTCCCAAACAGTCCAATTGAAAGGGTTTTGTGATGGCAGAATGTTTGATTGTAGAGATGTAGCATTCACTGTTGGAGAAGGGGAAGACCATGGCATTCCCATTGGAATTGACAAAGCTCTGGAGAAGATGCAAAGAGGAGAACACTGTATCTTGCATATAGGAACACAGTAAGAAGTGTGGGAGGAGTGTTTGTCCCCCCCCCCCAATTTATTTATTTATTTATTTATTTGGTGTCTTTAGCTCAAGTCTTGGCTTCCATTGTCCACCTGGAGAAGCCTATATAGCTTTTTTCTTTTTTTGCAAGATTTTTGAAAGTGGCTTGCCATTGGTTCCTTCCCAGACTGAGTAAATGAGTGGCTCAAAATCATTAGTGGTTTTCATGTCTAGAGCAAGATTAGAACTCCCAGTTTCTCACCTGATACATCTAACCAGTACAACAACCTGGCTCTCAGTCTATTTTTACATAGCTTTTATACAGGTCTCATTTATACTTAATACCATAGCTGGTAGCTGGTGGTAGCTGCCAGTGAGATTGTTATGTAATATAAATTGTTTTAGAATAAACCAGTTCTTTTTAAATATATCTAAAATGATATCTAAACAGTGTGTAGATAGAATTACACAATTATTTCAAATATTCTTACTGTTTGCATATCTACTTATTTAATGTAATTTCAAGATTTTGAAAAAAAATTAAGGGATAATAAGTGCATGAAAAATTGAATAGATTGCACAATATATAATTGCATCCAGTCTGTATACAAAATAGTAACACTGAGTCCAATATAGTATATAAGTGTTTTGTCCCAAATGAATTACTCAGACATTGGTTTCCTAGGCAACCCATGTTTTGTCTCTAGGACCTGATGTAGCTAACCAATTATCTCCCTGTGAGTGTAAATATCCAGAATGCTGAATAATGTGCCTTATCCTGAGTCATTTCTGTTATTATTTTTCCCCATGCTTTGCTTTAGATATGGGTTTGGTGAAGCTGGAAAGCCTATATTTGGCATAGAACCAAATGCTGAACTTGTGTATGAAGTTACATTGAAAAGCTTTGAAAAGGTGAGAATGGAATTTCTTCAAATAACAAACCATCATATACACATTGGATGTTTACCCACAGGAACTTTTCTACAGTGAATACATTTAGGAAGATCCATTTCCAGCTCCATCCGGCACGTTTGTCACAAAAGTTGGTAAAGATATGTCAGCTAGGATCACAGTGTTCTTGTATGTGTTTTATTGTTTTGGGTGGGGTCCAAGGCTTGTCCTAGCCTTGTTCCTTTTGTACTTCTTTTTCTGGTTGTAGAAAAAAAAACATGTCCTGCCAAACAGTACTGAAAGGAGGGCAGGGCAAAATTGCTGAACAGGCTGTGCCCTTTTTAGGGTGATGGAGAATGTACCATCTCTGTAAAGTACAGGGAAGGAACAAGATGTACATAAGGTGGAGCATTGATGCCAATTTATAATGGGAAATGTTAACAGGAAGGAAACTTACATGAAAGAAATCTGTTTACTCTCAGGAAAATTGTATAGGCTTCTTTCAATATTCTGAGTTATCCTTTCATATTTTTTAACTCCTCTGTCTTCAGGACAGACTTAAGTGGAGCTGAATATAATTTGGACTGGAAAGAAAATATCAATGATATCAATATGGGGCTACTTCAAATTTCACTCTGCCTTAAGTTCTAAATATAAATCAAATATAAATTTGTGAATATTTTTATATATAATAATTTCATTGCTTGCTATTAACTTTTGCAGTGGTTTTAAAAAGACTCCTTAAGTAATACTAAACTTGAAACTAGGAAGAGTTGACAAAATTTACTGTGTTATGAAGTATAGTTTAGATTTTCAGCATTGCATCATTTTCTGTTATTTTATTATTGTTATAAATACTTGATTGTAGGCCAAAGAATCCTGGGAGATGGACACCAAAGAGAAACTAGAACAGGCTGCCATTGTTAAAGAAAAAGGAACTGTGTATTTTAAGGTATGTGTTAGCGTTGCTAGAAAAAAACCTGTCTCCTATTGATAAGCCTTCTGTAGTTTATTTATTTGCTCAGAGAATCTCTCCTTCTTAACATCCACCGTGTCTTTACCTTTCATTGATATATAGTTTTCTTAAAAGTAGAACTATTTCTAGGCTTTGGTTTAGATAGCTTCTGAGCAGTTGATGTACAATAAATATGGATCTGTCATAATATAGCCAAAATAAGGGCATCTGACATTACAGCTTTCTGGTATTAAAATTCTTAATTACAATTTGCCTACTTCTTTCCTATTGAAATGTTCCTCTTTCCCTTCATTCTTCTGTTCAGATTGTTCAGATTATAAACTACGTTTAAGAAATAAATATGTTCCATTTTTCAATGTAATAATCCTCTTTAACCTTATTTAATCTTATTCTTAGGAAGGCAAGTACTTGCAAGCAGTGATTCAGTATGGAAAGATCGTATCCTGGTTAGAAATGGAATATGGCTTATCAGAAAGGGAATCTAAAGCTTCAGAATCTTTATTGTTGGCAGCCTTCCTCAACCTTGCTATGTGCTACTTAAAGCTACGAGAATACACTAAAGCAATTGAGTACTGCAATAAGGTAAAAACACATCTAGCCTTGTGGAGTTGGGGAAGCACTGGTGATGTTTGATTACAGTATTTTCTCAATCTGCTTAATTTTCATTCTGGTTTTTTTTTTTGCTCCAGTTAATCAAATATACAAGAAATATGTATCAAAATGATGCAAAAAACCCACCCTCTACAAAGCAAATAGATATATATTTCTATATCTGACAAATGTAGAAAAGTTGATAACTTAAGTTCTTAAAGTTCTTGGATAATTATTGTATCATGTAAAATAATTTTGTAGCATTTAGGGAGCTAAGGGCAACTTTCTAATTTATTTTTATACATTTGATTATATAATTTTATATAATGTTTAATATAGATTTGTGTCAGCCTTGGGAGGTAGTTCAGACAAGACATGCAGAAATACTAATTCTAACTTTATTGTAAGGGTACATTGACAGAATTCATCTTTCACCCTCATCTTTACAGTCCAAGAAACTAGGGAGGTCCCTTCTGAGATATTTATCATGTCCCCATTTCTTCTGCAGACTCAGCTGCTATTTGTCTGACAGTTGTCTAGTCTCTGGTTTTTCCTCCTCTCCCCCAAGGTCATTTCCACATACCATTACAGATTGTTATTGCATCACCCAACAGTTGTTTTTCTGTAGGCTAAGCTACTCAGATCCTTGAATTGTTCCTTAGAGGACTTAATTTTCAGAGCTTACGTCATCTTGGTATACCTCTGCTGAACTTATTTCAATTCCTCACTGTCCTTTTTGCTAATCAGAATGGGAGACAGTACTTCAAATGGGGCTGATCTAAGCAGATTTGAATGGAACAATCACTTCCTATGAAGTAGCCTGTGTTCCCATTAACACATTCCAGGATAGCATTTGCCATATTGCAGATGCATTACCCTGTTGGGTTCTTATTTAACTTGTGACTGACAAGGACACTCATATACTACTGCTAAGTCAGATCTCCCCCATGTTGTAGAAGTGCTTTATATTTTTCCTATCCAGACAAAAAACTTTAAATTTCTCTTTGTTAAATTATATCCTATTCATGTCAGTCTTGTACTAAAGTAGATACTTTTTAAACTTCTCTTTAATCTAAATAATTAGCCACCTCACACAATCTTTTCTCCTCTGCATAATTTGTGAATGTCCCAATTTCTTCATCCAAATCATTGATTAAAAAGTTGTTGATAAAATTCCTGGCTGACTTTTGTATCATGTCTCTGAACAGTGTATTAAATATCTTGTTTAGTATTGTTTTTCACCAGTACAAACTTAAAGCTGTTTCTCCCAAGATATTCCTCAAGTTATACAGATTTCTGAATGTAGTACAGCTAGAACAATGTGTTAAAAGTGAGACAGAACATTTATGTTATTGAGATAATTATATAAAAGAAAAGCATGTGTTTTTAGACAACACTATAAATATCTGGGCATCATGAGTCATCATATAAACTTTGCCTGTAAGTTTTCTGTTTAGCCTCCATTTGGAAGTTGTAAGCACTATATCCATTTACATTTAGTCATAGTATCATATTACTATTTCTAGAATATTCCATTTGTAGATGTAAAAGCTGTGCTCCATAATATCTAAATAGTTTGGGGCAAAAAAAATCCATTTTGAAGATTAGTATAAGAGATTATTATAATTGTAATGACAGAATATTTGAGAGAAAGATCGCTATGATAGATTTTTAATACTTTGCTTTTATAGTAATAGTGTTCTTATTTCTATAGTAATATATGTGGCATTGTAAAACAATCTGGTAAAACAATCTGCTTCTGAATTTTAGTTTCTGTTTTGGTACACATGTGATAATTACACTGTAAAATTTAGCATATGCAGTATGAAGCTTTAGTTTTACTTTCCTATTTTAAAAATAGCTGGGGTTGATAGTTTTGTAACTGGCATTACTAACCATGTCTTTTATTATGAGGGAATTTTTCCACCTTTAATTTATGTTAATTATAAGAATGTTTGTTTGCAGGCATTAGCATTGGACCAAGCCAATGAAAAGGGCTTGTACCGCAGAGGAGAGGCAAGGCTGCTCATGAATGAATTTGAGTTGGCAAAATGTGATTTTCAGAGAGTGCTAGAAGTGAATCCACAGAATAAGGCAGCCAAGTCACAAATTACCATGTGTCAGAAGAAAACAAAGGAGCACAATGAACGGGACCGAAAGATATATGCCAACATGTTCAAGAAATTTGCAGAGAGAGATGCAAAGGTTTGCACCTTGCCAGTATGGCTCCCTTCCAACCATTGTTAAATTACAGGATTTCTTATGGAATTGTACAGAAGTATTGTAAAAATACAATTTCTTTTTTTTTTTTTTGATGCATATAAAATGTCAAGCTTCATTCACATTCATTTATTATAAATTATTTCCAATAATCTGGTAGCACTGCTATAATGCTTGCAACTATTACACAAACATAGGAATGAAATAATTCCAGTCATGTTATTATGACAATGGAAATGATTCCTTTAAAGCAGGGGCGTCACATGACGTATTGCGACTTTTTCTCCCTTCACTAAACTTGCAGTGGCCATGGCCAGTGGGTGACACATCCAGCCATGAGCTGCAAATGTGACACCCCTGCTTTAAAGGATTTCTGTTTATTTCTATGTAACGGTAATCAAAATAGTTAACAAAGAACAGTGAGGTATCTTCCCTTCAATCACTTAATACTTTTTCACGTGCTCAAAGTACAGCTTCATAATATTGAATATATATAATATTCCATATACTTCCAGTTTATACCAGATATATATTTAGAAAGTTCAGAGGTTTTGTGAATTACTGATTGATTCAGAAGTTGTGTAAACAACTTTCATTTTCCATTCTGAGTCTCATACCCATCTTTGTTTTAGCAAATTTTACAGTGTTCCTAAGCGAGTAATTTCCTTTTCATTGATCAATTTAGATTAAAAGACCTATTGTTTTTTAAACATGTGCTTGTACCTTTCCCCTAACACCCACATGGGGCATTTGTTATTGGCTGTAGGAGGAGGCCAGTAAAACTACAGAAGAGAAGGAGGAAAAGCCATCTTCAGAAATTGAGCTTAAGAAGACAGTGACTGAAGGCAGTGAATCAGAGGGCCATGTATGACTGACTGTGCAGCAGAAGGATAATCCTAAATTTAGCCTGCACCCAGACAGGTTTCTGAAGAACTCAGAAATTCTACAGTGTTTAATGTAAAGTTTGTTTCAATAGGCATTATTGTGGAAGCAAAAGCCTATCCAGAAGTTTCACAAGAAATGATAAAATTACTGCCACTGCTGTGACCAGGCTCAGCAGTGCACCATAAACCAAGGACAGAATGGGACCACTTCAAGTGGAACAAATGGTTCAGTAACAAATACCCACAATGGTTCTTGATTATAGATGGCTCAGAGCTCATTTCACTTTGCATCAGGCAGTGACCAGAATAGGGCCTCACGGTGATAAGAGTACAGGAGCTGTCAATTATATAGATTTCACATGGCATTTGGTTGTTTGTGGTAGCACCACATGGGTATATTCTGCATGTCAGAAAGAAAGGCCCAAGTGCTATCTATTCAAGGTACTACTCCCATGTTATTAGAGTCAAATGGAAAACAGTTTTAAAAGTCAGGCTCCTGGGATTTTATTCTCTCTGTCTTGTAGTTCCAATGGGTTTCTGTAGCACAATAGTTTCTCAGGGAACTGAGTAGTCCAAATTGTGCTCTTATTGTTGTTCTTCTTATTAAATGATTGCTTGTTGGCAAGGTCCTCAATCTATTGATGACCAAGTACAGCAGAAATGCCAGCTTCTGGGCGTGAGCATTTCCCACCTCTCATTCCCCACTGGGCTATAAATATGATCAGCACCAAACAGCGCTGATTAGCTGCTGCAGAAGGAGGGAAAGGAATCTGGACTAAACCAGGCCATTTTTCTCCCCCCTCCAGGATCAGTTAGATGTGGACATAGGGATGCTCGGAGACAGTAGCCTTTTTCCTTTTTAATGCATTTTTTTCTTGCTGTGTGGGGCAAATGTATGCAGTAATCAACTTGAATTATGTGTTGAGACCTATTGAATGCATTTCTCAAATTTATAACATAATAGCAATCAGGATATTTTTAAAAAAAGAAAAAAGAAAAAGATTTTCTTTCAAAAAATCATTATGATTAGTTTTATCAGTAATACGGTGACATATTTTGCAACATTAAAAACACTTTTAGAAACTAAATTTGGAATTTGGTTTTAAAACTTTTTGCTCATTCTGGGAATCCTTCTTTAAATTCTTGTTTGGATCCCTCTGAAGTTGTCAGCTTGCTTTTTGAATGCTTTGTAAACAAAGTGGATCCACTCTCAATGCTATAAATGGTAGGACTGGGCAGTGTTTTAGATGTGGAAGTGAAAAAGCTGATTCAGAGTGCATGGAAGTGCAAATGATACCTATCGGCAACTCCTTAAATCAAACCCATCTTTTTCCAGAATCACACACCAAACCTTCAGGAGATCCCGGGGAAAAGTGAGGCTGCTTCAGATTCAGTCTTGGAATCTGAAGTGGGAAACCATTTGCCTTCAAATCCAAAACACCACAGCCCCTATAAATATTTCTTAAATATTTTTTTCAGGATAAAGCAGTGAGTTTTTGCTGCAGATGGCTCATGTCAGTCTGCATTCTATCTCAATCATTCATTAATAACACTGAAATTCATTTGAGTGTTCATTCCTAGGGAAATATAATTTTACTTAAACCCCATTGAAATGGTAGCATGTTTCCTCATTGCATTCAATGGTGCTTATGAAACTTTTTTTTTTTCTCTGGGTCTGGTCAACATGTTTACTAATAATCTGTGATGGAATGTTACATTTCATCATGCATAGAGCTGTACCTCCATTACAGAATGTATAGGGCATTTTGCTTTCCCATATGTCAGATGGACAACACTGCTATATTTTAAATTTGTTTAATATTTTCAATGTTAATTTCACTGGGAATTTAACACATGCTTAACTTTTTTTTCCTGGTGGTTTTCTTCTCTGATAAATTGCAGTTTTTATGTTCTTTTCTTATCCCTTTCTTTTCTCATTGAAATAATTGTTCTCTCTTTTCTGCTATTATTCCACTGTTTAATCATATACAGGTAGTCCTCGACTTACAACAGTTCATTTTGTGACTGTTTAAAGTTACAACGGCACTGAAAAAAGTGACTTATGACCGCTTTTCACACTTACAACCATTGCAGCATCCTCACAGTCACATGATCAAAGTTCAGAGGCTTGGCAAGTGACTTGTACTTATGATGGTTGCAGTGTCCCTGGGGTTATATGATCCCTTTTTGCGAATTGCTGACAAGCAGTCAATCAGGAAGCCAGATTTACTTAACAACCATGTTATTAACTGAGTGATTGCAGTGATTCACTTAACAATCCTGGCAAGAAAGATCGTAAAATGGGGCAGAGATCACTTAACAACACTAACAGAAATTTTGAGCTCAGTTGTGGTGGTAAGTCAAAGACTACCTGTATTAACATGGACAGAGAAGAGATAAAACTTCATTGGCATTATTTTTACACTTAAGTGAAACCTTAAGTTCTTTTGTTATAATAACATAGAGATTATACCCAGTCTCTGATTAGGAAAGCAGTATTTATTGGTAGTAGGCAGATCTTCTGATGGTGCTATCTGAAATCTAAATGATAGATTCTTGTTGGTTATTCTGTTCATTTTAATGGAAACTAAATTTTATTTACCATGGTTAATCCTAGCTTTTGAATTATTATATACCTCTCCACATATACCCAAGTTTCTGTATAGGATGCTAAGAGATGGAAGGAATAATATGACTGTCTAGAGTACACTGACCAGCAATTTCAGACACTTGTCCCAATGTTCATTTTGTTACATAGATGCTTATATTATATTTCTATGCCAAATTATAGCCTTCAACATAACTTTTGTGAGCCATATTGACATAATAGGGAGCAAGTCTTTCAGATTTAGATTATAAGTCATAATACTCATTTTTTTCTTTCTGTGTTCATAAACTGTATGAATTATTGAAAGTCTTAATATAATAAGCATCCACAATAAACAAGAAAGAAGATAAAAATTCATTCTGGATGAAAATTATCCAACAATAGCAAAAGAATGATTTTTTTTTATGTTGCAATATTTCACCGACACAGAATTTAGTACAAGTAGTAATGTGTCCTGTTGTCTGCTATTTATTTTTTCAAAGAGGAACATGAGCAAATGGAATGTCAGCCTTAGACTATAGATGGATATGTTATTTTGTCTTGTTTGAACAGCAAATTTTGAGAAGACTCAGCTTGATGTTCCGGATGATGTTGATTTACAATGCTAGCTATGGTTTCAGTTTCACCATGAATGCTTTAGCTACAAGAAAGATTTTCTGTTTGAAATGGATAAAACTTTAATGAGTAGAGGCCTCTCCCAGCTAGGGAGGATTAGTATATGCTATTGCCCTCCAAATTTTATGCTATCCAAAATGTGTTCCAATTCTTTTAGAAAGGTTACTTTCTGTGAGCCTAAAATCAGTGACTGAAACAAAGTCAAAATTGTTTTAGACTTTCCATCTGTAACAGTTTCTATATTTTTATGCTATCTGTCATAATTTTAACATGGAACCCTGGGCTTCAACTAATCTTTCCTTTTTCTTATATCTGTACCATGACTCGTTTCTCACCAAATTAACACTAAACTCACAACTTTGCCGAGGGCATCTGTTTAGTGTGAAGTGGCTTGGAAATATATACCTCTAAGGTGGATGTTCAACATTTCCTGTTTTGCATCCTGTAGATTCTAAGCTTATTTTTAGTTACATGACTGTTGAACATCAAGATAACTACATCTACCTCAATAATGTGGCTTTTCTTTTGTTATTCAACTCAACCATTTGATGCTTGATTACTTGTTCTAAATTAAGTTAGTTCTTTCAGAACTATTCTTTGCTGAAGAGAAATTCAATTTTATTATTATATATATACAGTTTATTTTTTGCTAAGGATACTATAAGAGAGAGATAATGAAATAATTCAGTTCAGCCATCAATGAGATTTCTATATGATTTTTCTTGTGAACTTTTTTTTAAAGAGATGACCACATATTTTCCTCTTGTAACTTGCTGAATGATTGCTACTGATAGGAATCAGTTATCCTTTGCTATCCAGAGGTTGGTGTATGCAGTTGCTAGTAAACTACTCAAAGGCTACTTTTGTTAGGGTCTCCTGTTGAAGAGAGAGAAGTATAATCATTAGCAGTACAGTATGCAACTTCAGGAACTGTTTTCCTAGATGTATCAATTGTTTTCAAAAACTATAATTGTTTTGTATAACTTTTAAATTGTCCCTGGATTGGACAAATACTTTTACAAAAATACTGATATATAATGCTGTCACCAGGAACAGGTTTGTATCAGTATCAATGCTCCGCTGATGGATCTTATGTAATGTAAGATAGATGAATTCTTCACTAATTCATGCAATTTTGTTATGTTTTGATTTCCACTGACTCACATGCTAAGAGTAGAATGGCCATAATCCACATTATCAGTTTCAAGATGTTACATTACCACTAACAATCTATTGGCTTACAGAGTTTGATGCTCATTTCTGATATACACAGAGAATACCAAATACTTAAATTCTGTGTCACTCTCTGATCTTAATTTTTCTATTTCATTTTGCTGAAGGAGGCAAACTTTGACATCTATATGATACCCAACATATTTTCATCTATTTCCATAAAGCCTTAATTCCACAGTCAATAAGTAAACTAATCTGGCCCATTATTTCTGACTGCTTTTTTTCTTTTTCCTCTTGTGATGTCCATATCTAAAGGATCAATAAATTATATCTGATCTTGGTAGCTAGCAAAACATGCAGCTGTGTCAATTTGCCTATTTCTTAGATCACAGGAAAAAACCAGGACTTGTGCCTATAGCTCTGATGGGCTCTGAGAGATATTCACAAAGAATGAGAATATTTCACTGTTTCAAAGTGCCTCTAAATCCTAACTTTGCAGATTATCACCTATCAGTCTCTCACTTTGTGCCTGTTAGCCATGCTAAGTTCAGTGATACACTCAAGACTAAAATGCAGATCTATATAGTACTTCACAGAATTATGTCCAAACCAACCTGATTTTGCTTTCCACGTGGAGTATCTTCTGGGTAGCATGGCCTAGCAATGCCTGTTAGTGTCTTAAGAACATAATGCCTGAAAAAATAGGCTAACAGTCCTTCCAAAGGAATATTGCTGCTGAATGTTTTCTCCATAAATATCACAGATGTATAGAAATATAAATATTACAGATGTGTAGAAGTAGTCAATTATCTGTATATTGTCTATTGCTGTGTCTATTTTCCTACTCTTCAAGTTCTCACCTATCCTGAATTACTTGTAAAGTGGAGTGGCAAGTGAATAGTTTGAAGACTTTTCAAATGGGACAGATGGATTGGTGAAAGGTAGCTCTGTAAATAAAACTACTGACTAAGATGCAACTTCTATCTTAACAGAGAACGTATTTTAGGCAACAGATAGTGAAAAGGAAATAAAGAGAAGTTGCTGTCTTATTTTGCTTTGTGAGTCATCCTTCTAAAAGCATTTACCTGATCAATGTGGCAAACTGAATGTTGCAATAATGGGCTTTAGCTTTAATTTCTCCAAGCAGTATTTTACTTGTTTCATTCTCCAAACTTTAGATTGTATATAAATATGTACTAAGTACAGCAGAATTATGCAGGCACTGTATTCATGTACATCATGTTTTTCTTAAATCCTGGTAGATTCTGCCCCTCTAATTGTAAAAGCAATCTTGGAGCTCAGCAAGCTATAAGCTTAAGCTTCAGAGGCTGATACGTGAGAAAGCTCAACTCATTTTAATAGTATAAATGCATCAGAAAAATTATAAAACAGCCCTTTAAAGTTTAAACTGCTAAAATGGAACACCTCCTTTGCTAACCACACAACTGACACTTCAGTGACAGAAAGCCCAGGGCAACAATGGAAGCTAAATCCCAGTTGAAGACACATAATGCAATGCTATTACTTTGATTTTCTGAAATATATAAAGAGTTACGATATTGACACTGCAATGCTTCTGCCCTTTTTCTTAAAGGATAAACTATTATGTTTGGGGTGAGGTATCCACAGTATACTTCTAAGACTTTGCTGAGGCAAGTAATGGATATCATTACTACAACTTTGTCCAAGGACAGTTGTTCCACAACCAGCCTGAAATTGCAAATTGCAAAATTGTTTAAGAGGGGGGAAACTGCTTTGGTGGCTATATCAACGCTCTGCATTGCTTGCTTCTTTTGAGAAGCGAGATCGTTTATATTTGTGTTATTTTACTTGTTTACCTTACTTTACATTTGCTACTCTAAGAAGAGAACCAGTATGACATAATGGTTAAGGCATCAATCTAGAATCAGAGAGACTGTGAGTTGTGGACTCCGCCTTAGGCACAAAACCAGCTGGGCTTTCATATCCGTTCAACCCTAGGTAGCAGGCAATGTTAAATTACTTCTGAAATCTTGTAAAGGAAATCATAGGGATTTGTCTAAGCAGTGACAAGGAGTGAACACTAACTCAAAGGTACAATAAGTAAAACATCTGCTAAGACCACCTACTGAACCTGTGGGTGTCACCATATTCCTCATTCATCCTCTTTTCACTGAGAGACAGTGAGATTTTCCACTCCTGTGAATGCAGATGTCGCCTTTCACACATTAGGTTGGTTTAGGCTACATAATGAACTTTTGTCTCCAGGACAAAAATGAAAGCAAAGGCCACTCAAAGGAGAGAAGACTGAAAGCTTTGATTGCCCAGCATGTGAAACTGTAAACTCTGTTTAACAAAGTATGTTAGCTAACACAAAAATTACTCAAGCTACAGGATGTATTACTGTGTTGTATATAATCACAGCAACATGGCATCGTGTTAAATTGTGTGTGTGTTGGCTTAATTTGTTACACAACCATTATTGTTTGTTACTCATGGCTTACGGGTTAGCACATGCAAAAAATAGCCAGTTTTTTTATTACCACTTGGAGAAAAAAGCTGAATATGCTGTTGACTTCAGAGCAGAGACTCTGCACCTCCGTTCTTCAGAGGAAATTGACTGCAATATTTTCTTGAAAGCCTTGAAGAGTTCTTGAAGCAACAGAGGTGGGAAATATTACTCTGAAGTGCCCTCAAGCCATGATGCAAATGCAACAAAATAGACACCACCACCACTATAAAGTTGGTGGTTTGCTATTTGGGTGTAGCTTACAGAATCTATTTAGTTCTCATCTAATTGGCCTTAAGATATTGCTACTCAAGAAGACATCTGATTCTTCTCTCTTCCATGCTGCTGGAGGCAATAGAAGTCTATAATGATAAATTATATCATTGTTCCTCCTATAGGTAGTTGAAAGAAATTCAGCCACAGTACACCCTTAAATGAGTGGAATATTTTCCCCCTCTTTGTAGATTCCTTTTAGAATAAGAAACCCATATCTATTTTTTCTGTCAAATGGCTTCTCCATAGCTGCTATATATATGCACGAATGCACATACATTGCCCCATTGTGTATACATTTGCCACATTAAAGCAAATGGGCAGTTCACCCCAAATATGAGAGGTAGGGCAAGGGTGATGGTTGAACCAGTGCTTATATATACTTAATTCTTGGAGTCTGGTCATTTTTTCATATCCATCTGTAATTCATCATAAACGAGCTGAAAAATGGAAGTCAGTGTCATAAAGAAAACCACTATCTTAAAAAGAAAGTTATCCTATTTCATATTTAAATCCACCCAAAATAATTGTGATCAGATGGATATTGTTGATTAGCTACCGTAACTTATTTTCTGTCCAGCAAAAGAGTCTTAAGGAATGTTACCAATAGAATTTTAACTTACAAAAGAGCAGTAGAATAGCATCACCCTATAAGACATTGAAATATGGCACAATAAATTAATATAACTCTAGTGGAACATGGTTGTGCTGAGTAGAAATCTGAATTCTTTTTTTAAAAAATGTGTTTTTAAAAAAACCCATAACTGAATAGGGAGCTGAGTTTTGTGGTGCTTAAATTAGCATGTTGCTCATATACTGCACACAGATAGGTTATTCCAAACATGATCTAAAAATCTGTGTATCTTTGGACGGTAAAAACCTTCCCAAAACACCGGTTACAGTGAATTAAAGCACTTAAGTGTTGGAGAAACTATTTTAACCCCTATTCGTATGAAAAAACATCAACAATAAAATCTGACCTTTTTTTTCAACATGTCATGCTTCGTGTTTTTCTATATACCTCCTACCATTTCTCAACAAAAAGGTACTACTACCTAATCTGGTAATGTATGCTTTTTTCAAAACATCACATATCAGTTGAAACAAGGTGTAGAGCCTAATAAAAGTAGAAGTGTGAGATAATTTATTGGAGAAGGGAAGTCAAGGCAAACCAGCTTTAGGAAATAAAGATGTCAGTTTAACTTGACATCAAAAGAATGTGATGATTTCTGATATATAGCATATTGGTACTTTTAAAACATTAAAGTTATTTGTAGCTATTAACAATAATAAAAGCATTGTGGATTATAAGCACCCGAACTGCAAGCAAGACTGAAATGAGAGGTGAAATTTCCTTCTATTTGAACAAGGAGAGATATGTCCTTACTAAGGTCAATTTGCCATGACATGTATTGTCTATCTAATAAACTAGATGAACTGAGCTGTTATTTCTATAGAAACAGAACAGCATGTCATTTAAATCCAGGAAGGGGATTAAGCTGTGTCTAACTTAGCTTGCTGGCCTTTGGACCAAGATAGGAGGCTAAAATAGCATCACTTTAGCCCGTTTCCTTAGATACACATGAAGTAAAATAAGAGCAAAGAAAGGAGTGGAGGCTCTGATCTCCAGAGTTGTATTTCTTAACAGAAAGCAGAGGGATAATTATGGAAATGCCAAGTTAATTGGCTTTCCACCAATATTTGTAGAATTCCTCACATAGCAAAAGATGTTGCCATTTTTGCAACAACTAATCCAAATGCTCAATGCTTGGTGAAACCTCAACTGGGATAGGAGTGATTATAAGCACTGATCAATAAACACATAATTGTTGGCAGCCAATACTCTATATGGCTAAATTTGCATCTGTCTCGAAGTGTCTTTGTGTAATTGTATTGCTGTGTGGGAAAGACCTGGGAATGAGGAGATGCTGCCTGGAGAGCTGTCAGATAAGAGACGGCGTAGTTGGATAATGGGTTGGGTAAAAGGCTGACAAGGGACTCTCCCTAGTTTCTAGAGCCGTAAAGGAGACAAGGAGAGAGTTGTACTTTCAGATGTGTAAGTTTCTGTTAACTTAGCTTTACAGTAAAGTAAAGTAAAACTGGTAAAACTGACAGCAATAGACTTCTGGTGGTTGGTCAGAACAGATATTTCCTTATTATGAAAGAATAGTTTGGAGAGAGTATGTTGTATCATTCAGTGAGAGCACCATCTTGTGAGTAATGGCACATTCAATAGGCAAGTGAGACCATGAGAAAAAGGAGGACAAAAGTACCACAATAGTAGGCATGCCTGATTGTGACTAATGTGAAAGCAGGGAGTATATGATGGAAAGAACTGCCCTAGGAATGGGACAACTTGCCACAGCCTCCTCGCTGTGGCCACCTCACCATAGCCAACTTGCCATGGGACAACTTGCTGCAGGACAATTTATCAATTCAATTTAATTATTTAAAATGAATTTAAAAATGTGTCATTCAGATTTCATTTTGTCCCTCCTTTTGCATCCTTTCTCTAATGATTCTATTCCACTATTTCTTTGATATAAGTATATCTTGTCCTGTAGTGAGGTGTCCCACAGCAAGTTGGCCGTGGCAAGTTATCCCATGGCAAGTTGGCTGAAGCAACTTCGCTGTTGCGAGTTGGCGAACGATGAATCATCGTTCCAACTCTCCTTGCTCAAACCATAAGCAATGGGGCCATACCTCGTACTAAAACTATATAAAATGCACATATGATCACAGTGAAAAGATACTTGGGACCATGCATTTTGGGAGGAGTTTTATTTCTCTACACGCAAACACACACACACACACACACTCTATAATCTTTCTTGCCTTCCCATAAAAATGTCCTTCAAAAGTGCTAATTTCCCACACATTGAAATTTTCTGCTACCTTGTGAGGGCAAATGGCTCCAGAGTGTTAAGTTCAGTGACAACAGCACAGAGGAAGAGTTAGTCCCCATTTCTTGCACATTGGAGCACCAATTCATGACACCATCTGGATCTACCTAGTTTGTATAAGCAAGCTTTTTTTTATTCTTAAATGCGGTATTAAATATGAAAGATGTGTTCTAAAAATCCATCAAGCTCCAGTGTACTCTCTTCACAGAAACATCTCTTCCAAAACATTGTTTTGGACAGGGATTGCTCTCACATTAAGAAAGTGATCTTGCTTCGGTTTGCAAAGATATGATTGTATGCTTGAAGGATGTCACAAATTTTATTCTAGTCAAAAAGGTTTGGGGATTATTATTCTGTCTTTAATGATGAATTTTGCTTCTTTGCTTTCTCCATCACCTCTCTTAACATAACCTGCAGCTAATTCTCTGACAGCCATCTGGATAATACCATAGTAGTAAAATGCCACCTAGTGGAAAAATATTCTTCTACTCCTGGAATGAAACCAGTTAATTAACTGAATGAGATGAATCCCATCAAAACTAACATAAGAGACAAGGGTCTGTGTCTTTAATTATGAGCTTGTTTTTGAGCCCAGTGCAGAACTATTCCATTAAAAGAGTAGATGAAGTAGACAATCAAGCTTATAGAGAGCTTTGTGTAGGTTTCTAGGTAACAATCCAGATTTCTAGGTAACAATCCAGATTTGAAAGTGGTCTGCTGTTGCCTCCTTAAAGGATTCCCCCCCCCACATCCCAATCTGAATTTTCTTAGCTTTTCAAGAAAAGCCAAAGTTAATGAGGCTCAGTCATGTTATTTTTAGATATATTCTCATTTGAATATTCTCATTTGAATATCATCCTAATATTGACAAATTTTCCATTTGAATAGAAAGTTTTCTGTAGGTTTTAAATGAATATAAAACATCAGTAAGAAAGTAATGGGATTTATAAGGAGCCTACTCTTGGCCATTCCTATTCCATTTCTTAGTTTTAAATTAGCAGCTAAAGAAACCATCCAAAAGAGAGCCTTTCCCATAACCTTATTATTGAAAGTGTTCTAATATCTTATAAAGGGATTATATTTTCTTTTCTGAACAATATTTGCATATGAGAAATTAGCATAGCAATAAGGCAGAGGTCCCCAAACTTGGCAACTTTAAGACTAGTGGACTTCAACTCCCAGAATTCTTCAGCCAGGCTGAGGAATTTTGGGAGTTGAAGTCCTCAACTCTTAAAGTTGCCAAGTTTGGGGACCTCTGCAATAAGGGAAAAGAGTAAGAAACTCACTTTGTTTCTGGAAAGCAATTCGCAACTATCACAGAGCTTCAAGTGCAGGCTTATCATGTCTCAGGTATTTTAGCAGTCTACTATCTAAATTTTGCACCGCTTGCAGTTTCCACATACTATTTTTCAGGATATTGCATGCCCAAGTCACAACATGATCATAATAGAAATGTCAGTAGGCCCAAATGAGCAGCCATTGCTATTGCTGCCATTTAGAGT
This sequence comes from Laticauda colubrina, assembly GCA_015471245.1. Taxonomy (NCBI): domain Eukaryota; kingdom Metazoa; phylum Chordata; class Lepidosauria; order Squamata; family Elapidae; genus Laticauda; species Laticauda colubrina. The sequence goes on along the minus strand of BLBF01000020.1, from coordinate 52,851,745 downwards.
TGCAGAGAGAGCTGGAAGCCAATGAGAACCTCTTGACTATGGATTTGCCCATTCAGAAAACTAATAGCCCATTCAAAACAGTCTGAAACAATCAGAGCCTGATTTCTTATCAATCAGCACCTAATCGGAATTTAATGGCAATTTCTCCAGGCTATTGCTGACCTTTAGGTATTTATCTATTAAGACTGTGTATTTGAGGGATTCCTCTCTCATTAGGAGCTTATGTTCTATGCTTGATGGAGATCTTATTTTGGGCGGCCCTGCTCTCTCTCTCTGCTCTGGCAAGCTATGGCTTAGATTATAAAAAGGTCAATGGAAAGATGGAGAAGATCCTATCTTGCTGATAAAGGACAGATAAAGTAGACTTTGTGGAATTCCAGTTCAACTGAAGACAAAAATATACATGTCCCAGGATAATGATGTGAGATCAAATTTGGGTTCGGTCACTGGGATCAGAGATGTCTTCTTCCAAGCTTTCAGATTCAGCACAGCACAGTATTTCTAGATTTAAACAATTTGTGTTGGGTCAGCCATTAAACCTCCCTTGGATAGAATAGAATAGAACAGAACAGAACAGAACAGAATAGAATAGAACAGAATAGAATTTAAAAAAAAACCAGAAAAGAACAGAACAGAATTCTTTATTGGCCAAGTGTGATTGGACACACAAGGAATTTGTCTTGGTGCAAATGCTCTCAGCGTACATAAAAGAAAAGATACATTCGTCAAGAGTCAAGAATCATCAGGTACGACACTTAATAATATTCATAGGGTGCAATAAGCAATCAAATCATACTAGGAAACAGTCAATAGAAATCGTAAGGATACAAGGGACAAAGGTACAGTCACAAGTGGGAGGGGATGGGTGATAAGGAGTGATGAGAAGATTAATAGTAATAGGAGTGCAGATCCACTAAAATCTGACCTATTGCAGAATGCGGTGAATAGGCAGAACTGTCTCCAGCAATAATTCACAGCATCTTCCTTTCTGGTCATTTTGAACAGCTGTAGGTGTTAATTTGTCTAGGCCAAAGCCATATAGTGCCCTCTTGTGGTCAGTAGTGGAGATAACCGTTCTAGACCAGTATTTCTTGCACCAGTTGTTAAAATCAACATTGTCTGAGGCAGAAAGTGTTGGCTTTCACAGAGAGAAGGACAAAAGCAGCTTGCAATTTTATTTTTGTTGACTTTTGGAAAATGATTTTCTTATAACATAGCTCACTGATTCTGATATACTGTGAAGATGATTCAGAATTTATATCCTGCCGTATTTCAAACTTTTCATTCTCTTTTGCAATATTTCCTGATTTCCTCTTATCTTTACTTCTTATACTGTCCATTGATGATGGATGCTTGCTCATATTTTCTGCATTGTTGTTCACCCATTCAAAGAAATCCACCAGGGAACACCAGGGAAATACCTGAGGATTGGAAAAGAGCTGACATGGTTCCCATCTTGAAAAATAAAGGTGGGGGGAAACAGACCCAAGATCAATCTGCCTAACATCAATACCTGGAAAGATACTGGAAATGATAATAATAAAAAAAACAGATCTGCGAATATATAGAAACAAAATTATAACTAAAAGCCAGCATGGGTGTGTTAAAAATAGATCATGTCAAACCAATCTTATTTCATTCTTTGACAAAATGATTAAATTAGTAGACCAGCATAATGCAGTGGGCATAGTATACTTAGACTTCAGCAAGGCATTCAACAAAGTGGACCACAGCCTACTTCTTGGCAAGCTAGAAAAATGAGGGAGAGACAGCACCACCACTAGATGGAGTTATAACTGGCTGACAAACCATACTCAATGAGTCATCTTTAATGGTAGGTACTACATCTGGATAGAGGGAAGTAAGCAGCGGGGTACCACAAGATTCCGTCTTAGGCCCACACTCTTCAATGTCTTCATAAATCACTTAGATAAGGAAATAGAAGGAAAACAAATTCCCCAGCTTAGTGACATCAACAAGCTTATAAAATGGTTGTATAAACAGAGGCATAAAATCAAAATCACTTTATAAAGGCTAGAACCAGAATGATTTTCCAAAGCACCAGAAGACAAGAAACAATGGATGGAAACGAATTAAGGAGAGAAGCAACCTAGAATTAAGGAGAAACTTAATTAAACAGCAATTAACCAGTGGAACAACCTGTCTTTAAAATTTGTAGGGGCTTCATCAGTGGAGGTTTTTAAGAAAAAGCTTGACAGCCACCTATTCACCTATCTGAAATGGTATAGGATCTCCTGCTTGAGCTGGTGGTTAGACTGAAAGATCTCCAAGATGCCTTGCAGCTCTATTCCGATTGATTGATTGAATACATGGAGATCAATAATATTTGTATATTCATTGAACTGAACTGAATTGAATTGGTCATTTTTGCCCTGACTATAGCTACTTTTAACCCAATTTGTCCTATTGTCGGGGTCCCACTTCCAATTTCACGTGTCATATAAAGCCTCCAACCTATCAATCGTAATCCATCTCTTTTGTAGAATTAGTGCAACATTCCTCTTTGACCATGATCTCGAAGTAAAATCAAAATGATAAGTAATTCATGTATTTGCACAATTCACATCATCTCTGGTCACAAGCAGGGCTTCTCTTGAGAAAGAGAATTTGCAGCCGAACTTTCGTATGAAGGATGAAGTTATATGCTCCATTCACAAGGATCGTGGGAAAACATCTCATCTGAACAATGGATTTTTGACTTACTTTATTTTCACATATTTGAACTACCTCCCTCCCTCAGAGAGGGACATGTACAAGAACATGTTAAAATATAAAACCAGTATATAAAATTTAAAAAAAATAAAAGGAGGCAAAAATGATCAAACACTGTTAAAATTAGTTTTAAAAAGTGAAGGGAGGGCTTTCAGGGGATTAACCAGCCCTGTGACAGTGTTCTCCCCTGAGCTCCTTATGCAGTATTGCAAAGCCATTTTTTGACTTCTTTTCATAAGTGGAGGCCTGCCTAATTTCTGGGTGAAATTAGGGTATATACAGGGTGGGAGCAACGACAGAGAAAGCTCCCTTCCTAGACTTCACCAGTAAGGTTCTTCAACTGATGGGGTCTGCGATATATTATATCATATCTGTTGACCAGGTCAGAGCATTGTTTGTTCAGAAATGCTTCATAGCCTGTTTTTATTTCAAACACAGCTGGAGAAGAGATGAACCTGGCAAATTAAAAGAAAGGGAACCAGAGACAGAAAAATAGATATTGGATGTGGGCTGCAAAAGTCCAGATGACATCTTATTAAACTCTTAATTTCATCCAAAGAGAACCCAGATTTTTGGAGTACAGAACGAGTTTTTCCAATCTATCATGGTATTTTATATAGGTTGTGTGGTGAGCAAAGCAGCTCTTCTATGAATAAGCAGTGGCCCTTGCAATCTTATTTATATACTGAGTATGGATCTCATGCATTGTGATAATTACTAATTACAAGGGAATTAGGAATCTCTAAATCAGATAACAGCTTTTTTTTGTTCCAGGTGAAAACTATAAAATTGGAGTTAGATTTTATGGAACGATCAATGCCACTACGATTCAAAGCCAGTGAGATTTTAGTAGAAAAAAATATTTTGAGTGCAATGTTAGTGTGGATAGTTGCACAAAAGTACCACTTAAAGAAACGATGATTGCTTGGGGAAAAAAGTTTGGATATGGGATTGATTTAGAAAAGTGGCAAAAATTGTGGTCTCAAAATTATAAAATGACAATGTCAACTGCATATAAAGAAAATTTGTATAAGATGTTTTACAGGTGGCATCTACTCCCAACAAGAATTGCGAGAATGTTTAAGAATAAATCGGATAAATGTTGGAAGTGTCATCAGATACCTGGCTCATATTACCATATGTGATGGACATGCTCGGATGCAAAAAGATATTGGACTAAAATTCACACATGGTTGGAAAAAATGATAAAACAACACATAGACTTTAACTCAGAGATTTTTTTATTGGGGATTATACCAGAAATATACAATAAAGAATTGAAGTATTTGATTGTTTTAACAGCAGCTAGAATTGTGTTTGCTAATAATTGGGAAAACGAGAAAATACCTATGCAGGAGGAGGTTATTAAGAAAATTATGGACTGTGCTGAAATGAGTAAATTGACATTTGAAATTATTGAACAAGAAGATAAACAATTTTATATGATATGGGATTTGTTTTATCAATGGTTGGACAAAAAGACATGGTAATATAAATAGATTTGTTGATTTTGTAATAGGTTTAATAGATAGATATAAAATAAAATATAGACATATATAACCATTGGATGAAAATATAACATAAATTTTAAAATAAAATTTGAAATCTCTCATATAAAGTGGTAGAATAAATAGTTTGGTCATGGATGATTAATAATTGATAAGCATATAAGCATATGTTAGCTTGACAATGTGGAAATTTATATACATTGAGAAATGACTACAAAAGGATAGCACAAAAGATTTGTAACCAACTGACACATTGTATGTATATAAGATGAAAGATGGTTCTTATGTTTATATGTTTTGTTTGTGTGTATATATATATTTTCTTAGGTTTTCGCGGGTACTTACATGTGTGCTGTTTAGCTTCCTTCGGGTATTAACAGAACTACAATGACGTGGGATAATACCCGAAGGAAGCTAAACAGCATATATATATACATACATACATACATACATACATACATACAT